>OVAN01005661.1:0-23037 GCA_900406275.1 Anastatica hierochuntica | reverse complement strand
GATCTAAAAGTCTGTCTTTTCCTGTTCAGAGATCTTGGGTGCATCAGGAAGGAAGCTTATATCCTGGAGTCTTGTCTGTGTTGGGTGCAGAGGATAGTCGATCTGCTGTTCTGTAGCCCTGTCTGGATTAATAAAGCGTCTATGGGCGGTGTGTATGAGCACTTATCTTATACGGAAGAGGCCTCTTAGGAGGGTGTGGGCGGTCACTTAAGTCGTCTCTATATTATTTAGGGTAGGACCATTCTATGCTGATTGGGCGCATTAGGTGTCATGGTTGTTACTTTTTCTAGGACTAGATTGTGTGGTTGAAGTGCTTAAGCCGGGTCAGCGGACTTATGGCTCTCCTAGCATTCTCCACCTCACTTAGTGACTCCCAAGTTGCTCATTCCTTAATCTTCCGTTCTTCTTTCAAATGCGACTAACGAGTAGTCGGATAAGTTGGACAAGATTGCTAAGTGTTTTTGGGGTTTTATTTATTTTAGAAATATAATATATTTTATTTATTATGCGTTTTCAAACTCGGTTTATTTTGGTTTATTAGATTTCTGGTTATTGTGGATGTAATTTATTATTAATAAAGTGGATTATTGGTTATGTTGAGTTACTTGAGTTACAAGTTAGGGTAAGTGGCACACCATTCTCAGGAGGATGAAACGAGTGTTACAATGTAGCTGAGAAGAAGAAGAAGAAAATGAACGTTGATCGAGATTGCTTAAGATATGAGAGATAAGATAATCTAGTGAGATATATCCCATATAATCTAGTGAGATATAGAGCATACAGTGCTCTGTTGGTTCGCGTCGTAAGAAACACTTGTTCTTGTAAAGGGTATTTTAGTCAAACTGGTTACCAAAATGCTAAATCTGAAGACTCAGACATTGTGTGGTAGATTTTTCCAAAAAACTTATTTTTTTATAAGTATTAGAAATTACCCATTAAATCATATTACCGAGATATCATTAAGATTTTCTAATTGATTTTTGAAATCTTTCAAAATAGTTATATTTATTATTAAAAATGAGTAACAAAATCTTGAATATTATTTAGTTTCTTACAATTATTATTTTAAAAATATATGAATATAATATATAAATAATTAGTTATATAATAAAGAAAATCCTTATTATGAAAAAATTGAAGTACATAAAAATGAAAAATGCTTTGAAAAATAACTAATTATGTAAAAAATAATATATAAATAATTATTAGTTTCTAATTTCTTAATAATAAAAAGTAAAAAAATCTTTAAAATCAATACAACATTACTTCTTTGTAAGTTTTTTATAAACGTGATTGTCTTCAAAATATGCTATAATTTTTTTAGGGTGTCAATATGGGTAAACCAAAGCAAATCAATCCATATCCAAAATTTTTGGAAAGTAAATGGATCATGGGTTAATCTAACCCAATTAATAAATAGTTTGGATGGTTTATTCATTATCTTCTTTTTCAGTGTAAAATTAATTAATAATAATAGTAAATAATATTTATCATTATCAATATCATCATATATATAATTAATGTTACTATAATCATTCTTCAATAATGTTTTAGACTAAAATTTATGGACATAATTTGTTGGCGTGTAAATCGATAGAGTTACATTATTTTAGCGGAAAATTCACGGATTCACGTTATGGTGAACAAATAGATGATTTTTTATTCTTTGACGGAAAATTTTGCGGATTTACATTTTTTGTGAGTAGTTGTGTGGATTTATGTTTGTGGCGGAAAAATAACCAAATTTATCTTTTTTGGCGGAAAAATAGACGAATTTACGTTTTTGGCGGGAAAATAGGTGGATTACTTTTTTGGTGGGTAAATAGACGGATCTACATTTTTGCGAGAAAATTTTCGGATTTACGTTTTTGGCGGGCAAAATAAACGGATTAATATTTTGACGGGAAAATAGATAGATTAACGGGAGAATTTGAGGATCTATGTTTTTTGGCGGAAAAATTACGGATTTACGTTTTTGGCGGGAAAATAGATGGTTTTACATTTTTTCCGGAAAAATCGACACATTTATGTTTTTGTGAGAAAATAGACGAATTTGCGTTTGTGCTATGATAGTGGTAATGATAATAAAGTTATTAAACGATGATAATGAGTTAAACTATTACCATCTATAAATTTTTTTAGTCCAATCCAAACCATTTTATCCATTAACCCATTTGATCTATTAATCCTCTATAACAAAAATAATCAATCCATTAGGTTAATGAATTGATTTGGAGTGAATTGATCCATGAAATATTATCTATTTTGACATTCTAGTATTTTTTTTATTAAACATTAAATTTTTCGTTACTATATTGTTATAATTAATAATATTTTAAAAGAAAAAATGATTTAGTTTATTAATTGAAAAAATATTATTGTAAAATAAGAGGTATGATTTAGTTCATCACCAAATAAATCCCTAGCCAATATGAAAAATATTTTGTCCTAGCTATACACTTAAAAATTTAAGTTATGATATAATTTTTAAAAATTACTTTATTTAAATTATCATAAAAATAAATACTACAATGTTGCTTGAGACTCTCTGAGAATTGGCAACTCAGCATTTTGAAACTCCAGAAATCTAACACCTCATCCAAAGCATTAAAACTATTAACCGATCAAAACAAAACAAAATAATTTTTTTATCTCCTTCTCAATATTTATCAAGAGACGGAAAAAAAAAATCTCTTTTTCAATATTTTATTTTCTCTAAATCTAATGTTCCATCTTCGAAAGCAAGAGAGAGTAGACAAAAATGGAGAATTCACTGTCGAGAATAGATCCATTGAAGGCGAACACCATCACTCGAGACTCGAGAGAAAGAGATATGAGAGAGAGAGAGAGAATGGATCAGATCTTGAACAAGGTTGGATCGTACTGTTTAGGGAAGAAGGCAAACAAGCAACTCGATTCCGTCAGTGATGATATCAACGTACGCTTCTCTCTCTCTCTACTCGCTCCACTACTACTTTACTTTTCGTCCCTCACCAATCGATGAATTCCGGTTTTCGATTTTTGATCTGAATCCAATGCTTTCGAAAACTTTGATTCAACTTTCGTGCTATGTCTTAATCGATAAAGGCTTCGTTAGATTTGCAAGTTGTTTGCATCACGATTATAAATGTTTGTGTAACTTGTTGCGATTCTTCTTGGGAATTGTTTGCAAAACGTAGGAATCGTTTGTTGAAAAAAGCTTATAAATTTTCTCGTTTCGAACTAAGAAATTTGTAAATACATGTACATATAAAATCCAAATCCAAATATACAATCTTAATATGAAGAAGAGTATTATGGTTTGCCTTTGCAATTAGGTTGTTCTTGTAAAGGTGATTTCGGTGTTGCTCATAGTAAGTGTGCTGAAACTTGGTCAAGATCAAAGGGAACTTGTAAGTATCCTTCTTTTTTACGTTTTCATTATTTTTCTGGAAAATTCTTTAGATTTTGAGGGGAAGAAAATAGTAAAAGATGAAGCTTTCATTAGGAAACTAAAATATATTTTTCTTTTATGTACTTCGATTTTTGTTGTCTGATTTCTGGAGATCTATATGATTGCTTCTTAGTAAGATTGTCTACCGAAGTTGGAATCTACAGTTTTGTTGCCACAACTTGTTCAAATTGTGTTGTCAACTTGTGTCTCATGTGCTTATCTTCCTGTACATTTACATTGATATTTTGTTGTCTCAAATCTCTCTTTAAAAGTCGGTTTCTATAATTTTTCGGTAGTATCATACAATTTTAAAGAGTTTATATTGTAGTTACATTGAGAAGCTTGTAGTCTCTAGTGTTGAGAAAGTTTGATTCTTGTCAATCACCATTGTACTCATAAGTCTGCATATTTTCTTTTTCACATGTTGTGATCAAAACTTAAAAGTTGGATACACACACAGATTTCTGTCGAAGAAAAAAGGAACCAACGTAGAATAATAATATATGGTTACTTGCATTAACCATTTGTTAGTTCTATTTCTATGTTGGTTACATAACTTAAAAACCTTTGTGTATAATATCTATAAAGATCTTGTTTATGATATGAGTTTTAAATGTTTCCTAATTATAAAGCAAAGTATGGATCTCTTTGATTAGTTCTTTATCTATCATCTTTGTGGTTTAATTTACATAAATGTAGTTATAGATCCATTGAAGTCAACAACAAACCTTCCAAAGAATTTGAGGTGTGTATGCTCTTTAGATTTTTGATTTATATTATTTCAAGAAAAGTCCTTTAAAGAAGTATGTTTTCATTTCCTTGGAATTTCAAAATAGCTACAGAGAGTATCTGGAGCTTAAGGATAGATATAAGAACCTTTAACGTCAACAGAGGTATACTCTATTACAGATATAACACATTTACATGTACATGAGGGTCCATATTTGTGTCTTTGTTGGTGTAGAAATCTTCTTGGGAATGGTCCATTCCTACATTTACATGTACACAATGGTCCATATTTGTGTCTTTGTTGGTGTAGAAATTGCGCCTGAGAAAGCTATTACTCTTAAAGCTTATGGCCTTGTGGCTTTGACACCAAATAAAGATCAATAAGCCTCTTATGAAGTCTTTCCCATTAATTTTGATTGGCTTGCCAAGGTTCTCTGTGATCCTTATGGAATGAAATGCTATATAAACATGTATAATCAATGTTTTGGTCTTTACTGATATAAGTGTGTGATTGGTGTTCCTATTTTACGTTTTCAAGCAGTGAAGAAAGGAGACACTATCTTTGTTAGAAAATACTTATTCACTGGTAGCGTGACAACTTCTATTTGGCTCGAGGTGATTGACTGAGCTTTGGTAGAATATGTATGTCATGTTCAACAATTTAGATGCGCATGTTGTATGACTCACTCACTAAAAGAACATGCAGGTTGATGAAGTTAAAGGAGATGATGTTATTTGCCTTTCAAGGAATGCTGCTACTCTCGCTGGTTCGCTGTCCACTTTGCATGCCTCACAAGTTCACATCGATTTGCCAACTTTGAAAGAGAAGATGACCGCCAAAAACTTGAAGATGCTAAAGAAACGACCCATAAGTTTTAGCGGGCAATGCGAAGAAGCTGAACATCTAATTCTTGTAAAAGAAACTTTGGTGCAAAGTCTTTTATTATTATATTTTTAGATAAGTAAGTCTTTTTCTATTTTAAACACTCCAAAATACATATAAAATTACAAAAACAATCCTGTGGCATCGCGTGGGTATCTGCATAGTGCATGCTAAATCCTAGTTACTTTCAAAAAAACCAACTCTCTTGAATCGAGATATCATATACCAATATACTCCTTATTTCCCATTTTAATTTTAAAGACCCACACGAGTAACTCATCAGCTTCCAAAATCATTTGCTCCATCTTCCTACAATCAATACCAAATCTTCACTCTCAGCTCACTCCCTCTTCATCTTAGCCTATATGTCAAACTCCCGGGAAACCACAAGCCATAAGTCCCATCATATCACCTCCAACAACTTATTAGTTTTAATGGATTTCTTGTTCACTTTCAATTGAATACAGAGTCTTGACAACCTTGAAAGTGATAATTGGTATTGTCTATATGTCTTTGCAAACTCTTTTCATCGAAGTATCTAACTATAGATAATTATTTATCTAACCCAAAAACAAAAAACACAAATCCTAGAATACTTTATCTAAGCACAAACTTCATGAAACAACATATTCAACAATCTTAAATTTCACAAAAAATAAATCTGAATTTATTAGCATAAGATAGTAGCTTAGCAGAATGTGTGTCTCGATTGTGTGTTGAAAAGTCAAAAAGCCAACCATTTTCTTTGTTCACCTCATTCCTGATTACTTTGCTCGCCTCAGTAATCTAAGTTTGTTCCATCCTTAAAAGAAGCTTTTGGTCCGTAGGATCATCATCCAAATCTTTGATTGATCTTTGAATTCTCAAGATACGAGCATTCTCCCTGTTGTATCAGACAATTGTAGATATTGGTGCATTTCATCAAGAACATCCTTCTTGATCCTCATTCGTCCTAAGGCTGCATCAAAGTCGACTTGTTCTTCGGTAAGAAAAACCATAGAGAGGATCACCAGGATTGAGTAAAGATTTGTGGCATTTGTTGACCGGAAAAAACTACAATTATCAGTTCTACTAGTGCTACATAGTTATACTTTCGCAAGAACTTAAATTAAATGGTTTTCGGGCTCCCATTCAACCACTGAAATGCATTTTTTTTACCAAATTAAGAAACAACGCTTGAAAGAGGCAACAAAGTGGTCGACAGTGGCGACTGAGAAGACAAAGTGGTAGAAGTGTAAGTGAGAAGAAGAGCGGTAGAGATCGATCAATAATTAGAACCACGCGAATTAAAATGGCGTACTCACCATTTTGTCTTCTCTGCCGCCGCCGTGGACCATTTCGTTGCCACCGTCGAGAATTGTTTTCTGGGTAGATTAGTACATAAATTTGGGGCACGCGATTTAAAATCGCGTTTGGATATAGGGTTTCCTTGTACGCGATTTAAAATCGTGTTTGATTTTAGGCTTCTCTTGATGACCCACCCAGTTAAGATCCGACAGGTCAATGGATGGACGATTTTTCCCATGCTTTTATTGTAAATATTATGACTTCTACCTGTTTAAATGTAATTTACTCATTTTCTGATGTAAAAACAATTATATATAATGTCTGTTT
Source organism: Anastatica hierochuntica (assembly GCA_900406275.1). Lineage (NCBI taxonomy): Eukaryota > Viridiplantae > Streptophyta > Magnoliopsida > Brassicales > Brassicaceae > Anastatica > Anastatica hierochuntica. Next base: position 16,378 of record OVAN01005661.1, on the reverse strand, counting down.
TATTTGAGGGGCTTTTGCAATTAGTGATTCACATATAGGGCATTGAAGATGATTTCTCGGGATTTCAGGGGTTCAAGTGAATTTATAAAAAACACGTTAATTCACTCAATATTTTATAAAATAATAATCGAATATATTATTGTGATTTGGTGAGTGTTTGATTTGTACATATTTTCATGCATATTTAGGTACATTTTAGTTATGTTTTTGCTACTTTCGGTTGTAAATATTGCATTATATCCTTAGAATTAATCTAGTTTGAATTTAGAGTCTAGTCTTAGAATTTGTTGCATTTGCATACATCTATTTTCATTTGTAGGTGAACCTTTGGAATGGCTTTATGGGGAGCTTAATGGATGGACTCAAAGTGGGTTTGAAGTCAAGAATCAAGGGAAAGTGGAGTTAAATGCATGAGGGAAAGGTGAAAGCAAATGTGCAATCAATGGAGCAAAGAAGAAGTCATGGACTACAAACGCAACCCACTATCGACCAAGCTGTTCGATAGTGGACAACATGGACTCGACAATGAGTTGCACAACACAGAAACTATCCAATGCAAGACACTACCAACCAGTACACTCGATAGTGAGCAGCATGGACTCGATAGTGGCTTGCATCCGAGCCAAAAATGGATTAAGGCAACCTTCTAACCACCCACATGTATAAATAGACCCTCTTAGCCTCCAAGAATATATCTTTGCAACTCTTATCAACTTTTATTATCTTTTTCTCTATTTCACAAGATCAAAACTTTTGTAATACTTTGGATCTCTGTATTTAAGATTTGTGTTTCTCTTCTCTATCTCTCTCTTTATTTTTTGGATCTCTTTGAGGAAGCTCAAAGACCCAAACTTTTGATTTCCATGAATCTTAGAGAGTAGATCTCTTTAAGATCTTGATATGGAGTAGGCGAATGTTAGATACTAGATTGTAATGAATGATTAAGCTAGATTTTGGCATAGATTCATATTAGATTTTGCTTAGTTCTTTGAAAGTTCATTGCTTGCTTATTGACGCCTAGAAAGTGTTTGATGAAGTGCTTGACTGAACAAAATCTATGTTTTTCACTTTGGCTCACGAGAGTAGATGTCCATAAGTGTTAAATGGCTAAAAGGACTTGTAGACACTATCACTTACATGTTAAGATATGCAAAAAGGGAGAGTGAAGCCTTGTAATGTTTACGGGTGAATAGATCTTCGCCATGAGAGTGGGTAGATCAACTAAGAAGGGATCTTTGGCCTAGTAACATCTTGAATCCTCTAATAAAGCCTTGACAAAGTTAATTATAGTTCTCGATCGAGCCCGAACCAATTTCCATGTCTCAAGATTCAATCTTTATCATATTTTGCACTTATAGTTTGTTTCTTTCTTGCATTTTATTTATTTCTTGATTTCATATTATTTGTATTTATACAATTTCATTATGTTTGCTTTTTAGTTGACACTTGTGACACTCCATCTAAATCGACCTCCCTAGACAAGGATTTCTAATGGATTCTCCTTATTTAGCTTCTTACTAGGAAATCCTCTAATTCCCTTGGACGATACCTCAAGTACTATAACTCGACACTGTTCTCTTGCGAGATTAGTTTGGTTTAGTTTTGGGTTTATAAATTTAAGCTTGCCTGATGGGATCTAAAACCCACACCACCAAGTTTTGGCACCATTGCACAAGGATTAGGATTTAGCTAGAATCTTCAAAGATATTTCTAGATTTCGAAGGACTAGGTTTTACTTTTTGCTTATTTCATCAAAGTTCTAACTCTCTTTTGATATTTTTCTTTGGTTTGTGTAGGTACATGATAACAAATTTTAGAAGTGAACAAAATACAAGACTTCTTGACATTGATCCAACACACACCGAAAGACAAAACTCAAGACAAAGAAGAGCTTGAGAAAGACAAACCCATCAACAAAGATTGAGAATGAATCCAGAAATAGAAGAAGAGAATCCTCCACCTATGGAGAATCAATCACGAGCTCACCCTCCACCTTATCGAGCATTTGATGGTCAAGTGGACCAAGCTTATCGCCCAATCCACCCACCTAGAGGAGAAGTTCGAATTGGAGAGTGTGATGAGCGATTCACTAATGGTGAAAGATTGGGAATTTAAGCTCCACCAATTCGCAACAATAACTTTGAAATCTAGTCTAGCTTGATTAATATGGTACAAAATGCTTGTTTGTTCGGTCTAGCATTGAATAATCTTCTTGAGAATTTGGATAATTTTGAGAGGCTATGTGGAACGATGAAGATAAATGAAGTGGCAGAGGATGTGATCAAATTGACTTCGTTGCAATTCTGACGCGGACGGCTTTCACCATCCGTCATGGCAAGCTTAAATTTATAAACCTTAAGCCAACCCAACCATTCCTGCAAGAGAATGGTGTCGAGTTATAGTATCTTAACTATCGTTTAAGGATTTGAGGACTTGACTAGCTAAAATCTAAATAAAGCAAATACACTAGAATTCCTAGTCTAAGGAGATCAATTTAGGTGGGGTGTCACAAGTCTCAACTAAATCTAAGCATAAGTAAAGGAAAGCATAATGAAATTGCATAAATAAAAGCAATATGAAAGGCAAGCAATAAGTAAAGAGCAATAAAGAGATGGACTTTAAGTGCAATCAATGTAAAAGATTGGATCTTGAGACATAGCATTGGTTCGGGGTCAATCTAGAACTATAATGGACTTTGTCAAGGCTTTATTACAGGATTAAACCTATTCCTAGGCCAAGGAACCCTCCTTACTAGATCAACTCACTCTCATGGCGAAGATCTATTCACCCATACACATTACAAGGCTCAAATCTCGTTTTTTGCCTATCTAAACATGTAAGTGATAGTAATCTACAAGTCCTTCTCACCATCTAGCACCTCGATAACATCCACTCTCATGGGCCCAAGTGAAAAACATAGATCTTTTGCACCCAAGCATTTCATCGAACACTTATTAGGCGTCAATGAGCAAGCAATGAAATTTCAAAGGACTAAACAAGATCTAGTAGGAATTTATGTCAAAATCTAGCCTAATCATCCATTACAACCCTAGATTTAACCCTATCCTACTACATCTCAAGATCCTTTAAGGATCTACTCACTAAAATCCATAGAAATCCAAAGACAAAGATTGGATCTTTGAGCTTCCATACTCTTAGATTAAGAAGATAAAGAAAGAGATGGAGAAGAGAAACACAAATCTAAAACAAAGAAACCAAATATTTATTACAAGAGTTTAGATCTTCAAAATAGAGAGAAATAATAATAAAAATAGCAATGTTGTTCAAAGGTAGGTTCTTGAAGGGTAAGAAGATCTATTTATACTAACAGGGGGGGGGGGAAGAGATGTTGCCCTAAAACCAATTTTTCCCGTCTGTGCATACCACTATTGACCTAATGCATGTGGCTATTGACCAATGGATCGACAGTGGCATGCATTAGGCAGGAACATTTTCTATGCATGTGGCTATCGACCTTATGCATGCCACTATCGACCTGCAAGTGGATAACCCCATGCATTGGCAGTCTTTGGCTTGTTCTTTGGTCCTTTGATAGCCTCTTTGTTTCCACATACTTCCTATGCATCTAGCTCCTCTTTTCCTTAATTTCTTGACTTCAAAACCACCTTGAATCCAACTCTTGAGCCTCCATTGAGCCACTCCAAAAGTTGTACCTAAAAATCCAAGAATATGTATGCAAATGCAACTAATCCTAAAACTAGACTCTAGACTGAAACTATATGGGTTCTAAGGATAAAATTCAATATTTACATACTAAAAGAGAATGAAACTAAGCTAAAATGCAATTAAATAATCATGAAATTATGTACGCAACACATTCTCTCTAAGAGATGAAGCTTCACAATGGGAGAAGAGTGTTGTGACATCTTTAATCACAACTTGGGATGAAAGCAAGAAAAGGTTCTTAGCAAAGTTCTTCTCACCAAAGAGCGACAAAGATAAGAAATGAAATTTCTACTTTCAAGCAAGGAGGAGTAGAATCACTATATGAAGCTTGAGACCGCTTCAATGGATACATTAAGAGTTTCCCCCATCATGGGATTACTAAAGGCAACTTGCTTCAAATTTTCCATAGAGGAATCCAAGAGAAGTTCCATCTAGCTTTGAACACCGCTTCAATGAGAAGCTTTGCTAGCCTTTATGCCGAAAAAGGAGAGAAACTTATTGAGAATCTTCCTAAAGTGAAAATTGTGATTGAGAAGATTATGAGAGAACAGTGATGTGTCCATATTTTCATGCAAATTTATGTGCATTTTCGTTATGTTTTTGCGAATTTTAGGTTGTAAATATTGTATTATGTCTTTAGAATTTATCTAGTTTGAGTTTAGAGTATAGTCTTAGGATTTGTTGCATTTGCATACATCTTTTTAAGTTTGTAGGTGAAGCTTTGGAGTGGCTCTATAGGGAGCTTAATGGATGGATTCAAGGTGGTTTTGAGGTCAAGAATCAAAGGAAAGAGGAGCTAATTGCATGAGGGAAAAGTGGAAGCAAAGGTGCAATCAATGGGGAAAATAAGGGGCCAATGACTGCAGATGCAACCAACTATCGACCAACCTGGTCGATAGTGGATCACATGGATCGTTAGTGAGCTGCAAGGGACTATTTCTGCTAAATGCAAGCCACTTTCGACCATGACACTCGATAGGGAGCTGCAGGGGACCGATAGTGGCTTGCACTTGAGCCAAAAACACTTTAGGGCAACCTTCTATCTCCCCAAATGTATAAATATACCCTCTTAGCCTCCAAAAACATAACCTTGGAAATTCTTATCAACTTTTCTTTTCTTTTTCATTGTTTTTCGAGATCAAAACACTTGTATTACATTGGATATTTTTATTTAATATTTGTGTTTCTCTTCTTTATCTCTCTTTTTATTTTCTAGATCTAAGGTTATGGAAGCTTAACGACCGAATCTTTGTCTTTGGATTTTTATGAATCTTAGTCAGTAGATCTCTTAAGGATCTTGAGATGTAGTAGGGTAGGGTTAGATATAGGATTTTAATGGATGATTAGACAAGAATTTTGCATATATTCCTACTAGATTTTGTTTAGTTATTTGAGAGTTCATTGGTTGCTCATTGACGCCTAGAAAGTTTCCGTTAAAATGTTTGAAAGAACAAAGTCTATGTCTTTCATTTTGGCTTACGAGAGTAGATGTCCATAAGTGGTAAATGGCTAAAAGGACTTGTATATTACTATCACATACATGTTTAGATAGGCAAAAAGTGAGAGTTAAGCCTTGTAATGTGTATGGGTGAATAGATCTTCGCCATGACAGTGGGTAGATCGACTAAGAAGGGATCCTTGGCCTTGGAATAGCTTTAATCCTCTATAAAGCCTTGAAAAAGTCCGTTATAGTTCTAGATCGAGCCCAAACCGATTGCTATGTCTCAAGATTCGATCTTTATCATACTTTGCACTTAAAGTTGCTTCTTTATTGCACTTTATTTATTTATTGCTTTCATATTATCTTTATTTATGCAATTTCTGTGTCCATTTATATTTATACTTAAATTTAATTAAGACTTGTGGCACCTCATCTAAATCGACCTACCTGGACTAGAATTTTTAGTGTATTCTCCTTGTTTAGCTTCTTGCTAGGAAATCCTATAAATCTCTTGGACAATATCCAATGCACTACAACTCAACACTGTTCTCTAGCGGGAATAGTCGGGTTTAAGCTTTTGGTCTATAAATTTAAGATTTCCTTTGTGGGGCTCTAAAAACTCGAACACCAAGTTTTGGCGCCTTTTCCGGGGATTTAGGATTTAACTATAATCTTTAAAGAGATTTCTTGATTTCAAAGGACTAGGTTTCATTTTTTCTGTATATCATCAAAGTTCTAACTCTCTTTTATTATTTTTATTTGATTTGTGAAGGTACATGATAACAAGATCTATAAATGAACCAAATACAAGACTTCGTGAAATTGATCCTACTAAAATAGAAAGACAAAACTCAAGAAAAAGAAGAGCTAGAGAAAGACAAAGATTGGAAATGAATCAAGAAATAGAATAAGAGAATCCTCCACCTTTGGAGAATCAACCACTAGCACACCCTCTACCTCAAGGAGCATTCGATGGTCAAGAGGACCAATCACCCAATCCACCCACCTAAAAGAGAAGCAAGAATTGGAGAATGCAATGAACCATTCACTAATGGCGAAAGATTGGTAATTCGACCTTCACCAATCCGCAATAACAATTTTGAAATCAAGTCTAGCTTGATTAATATGGTCCAAAATGCTCATTTCTTTGGTCGAGCTTCACATGTGAAGTTCATAGATTCACAACTACACGTGATTTTGGATCAAAAGGGGAAGGGCGTCGCCAAAGAGAAAGTAGGATCAAGCAAGGACTATTGCAATGTCCTCTTGGAAGAGATCAACAATGATCCTAAAGCATGAGAAGGTATTGTCTTTACTCTTGAAGAGGAATATATCATTAACAATTGAGAAGTTTGATGATGAATTGGGAGTCGAATTGTTTGGAAACTCTCTTGAGAATGAAGGTCATGCCGAATCTAGACTAGATTTCGATTGACCTAGTGCTCCCAATAGAAAGGAGATTGAAAAGAAATACACTCCACCTCTTGAAGTAGATGTTGATTTTGATTGGAAGAAGAAAAAGCCTTTGCTTGAAGATAAGACTAGTGATGATAATGCTAAGAAGGCTACTAAAGAAGAAATGGTTAAGAAAACTATGGAGGAAGAAAGCTTCAAGAAAGAGAAAAAGAAACTGATGTCTCAAGGGATTAGGCATTTGAGAAGAAGTATGAAGAACCAAAGATTCCTAGGGACATGCCTAGTGAGAAAAATATGAGTGAAGAAGAAATTGCTATCTTAAATTTAGCGGCTCTTAACACCAAGCCACAATATCCACAACGTTTCAAGAAGGAAATATTGGGATTACACTATAGAAAGATGAAGCGGGATGACGACTTAGACATTCCACAAAAATGGTATCAGGAAGCCAAGATCGATGAAACGGTTAAGCCAAAGCTTGAGAAGAAGTTGGCTATGATATACAAGGTAGAGAAGGTATTGCAAGCTCATTACATTCCAACAACTAGAGCCATTGAGAAGATATTAGAAAAGAGCGACGATGAAGGAAGATTCATCATACCATGCACTTTCAAAGACTACCAATTTGAAGATGTTTTAGCGGATACCGATGCTAGTTTGAATGTGATCTCTTTAGACCGTGTGAATGAACTTCATTTACAATATGAAATCAAGAAAGGAATTAATCCCATACTCTTGGGAGATGCTACAAAGAAAGTTCCAATGTGAAGGTTTGAAAATATGGAGCTAAGGATTGGAAACACCTCTGCAAAGAGCAATTTTGTTGTGATGGACACTAAGCCCAATCAAGCTAAGTTCCCAATCATCCTTGAAACTCTTTTCTTGTTAACAATCAGTGCTATAATTGATTTTGAAGCCAAGGAAATTTTTTTGAAGAAATTTGATAACGAAATATCCTATCCTATGCTCGATCTCGATAAGGATATTGGGTATTGTGGTACAATGTACCAAAAAGAAGCTAAGCTAAAAGATATGATTCTTGAAGAAAAAGCCTATGAAAATTTTAGAAAAGATGGAGTTTAGGATTGGCTTTATGACAAAAAATCCGAGAAAGATTTGGCCTTTAAAGACTCGGTCATGATGGAAGAACCGCCAATCAATAAATTGACAAACTACATGGCTAGCTACAACCCCAATTTCTACAAAGGCAAAGGGTTAAAGAAATTTTTTAAGATCAAAGAATGGACTATAATGAAAGCACCAAGGGGACCAAACCATGAACAGGTGGTCCTTGACTTCACCAACTGAAAAAAGAGAAGTAAGGTCAAGCTAAAGACCTTAAACAAGCGTGCTTGAGAGGTAATCTCAAGAATATTCTTTGTAAATATTCTCTTTGATTTTCAATTCTTTTTAAGTCTTTAAATGTCAATAATGATATTATTTCTTGAAACGTTAATGTTTCAAAGTCATTCCTTTTTTACCTAAGCTTAGGTGGCAAAGGAGAACCATTCGAAGCAAGAATCAAATGCTAAGAAAGAATATGGAATTGACATTTCCAAATGAACAAAGTGGCTCAGCACTTGGAAAAATTCCTATGGCTAAGGTATGTTCTATAAATTTAAGTATTTAATTTGCACTTCACCATTTTAATAGTCTTTCAAGAGTAATTTTGCAAAAGCTTACTCGGGAAAACCTAATATATTTGATTTAGCTACAAACATTTGGTCTTAATTGATGTGTTAGTATTTTAGTAGCTTTTATTACGGATTTTACTCGAGAATTATGGTTTTTATTATGTATTTGGATTTTTTTGGCGCAAATTTGTGTTCTTTGTTATTTTTACAGGAATCGAGCTTGGATGTGCGAAAAGAATGCATTTTGGATGGATTTCAAGCATCGAAGGAAGTGTCCATGATAAGCTGAAATACCCAGGAAAACGAACAAGGATCGGTCGATCCTTGTTTGTGGATCGATCGATCCTTGTCCCGTTTTGCAGACCGATTTTACGAAGAACTAGACCGAACTTATTTTGAACCAGATTTTATTACTAAGACCTAGGCTCGAGTTTCCTGTTTCATAATGTAGTTTTTCTGAGTTTTTGAGAGGAGAGATTGATTTGTAACTTAGGGAGAAGAAGCATCTTCTGTACTTCGAATCTAAGAAGCTTTCTGAACCCTTACTCTTTATTTTTGTTAAATGCAATCATGTCTCTCTTTGATTTGATCTGTGTTTATGCGATTATCATGAGTGAGTAGTCTATTCGTTAGGTTTAGGGTTCTCACATAGGGATTCATGAATTGTTAATGTAGAATTGTATAATTAGGGATTTATTCAATTGGATCTTCATCTAGGATTGTTCGTAATGAATGAAATTGAACTGGCCACTTAGTTTGTGATCTTAGGTAATTTAACGCCTGGATAGTGTTTGTTTAAATGCTTGAAAGAATTCTAAATGAGCAATTCTTCTTAAGCCAATGGAAGTTGATGTTTAAGTGAATTGTGAACCTATCAAACTTGTTTAGAATGCATGATTAGAATCTGAGAGTCAACGGAAGTTAGTCTCAAGGTTTCTAATACATAGGGAATTGATACTACGGAAGTAGATCAATTCTATAATTGTGTTTGAGTTCAAGACGGTTTAAAACTTGCTCCCTATATGATTCAACAATGAATTGTTTCCCTAAGAATACCCACTGTCCAACACTTCTTTGATTGAATTACAACCCAAACATTGCTTGCTTGCCTGTTTTGCTTTCTAAATCTCGATATTTTCATCATTCTAAAAGACATCTTTTTAGCTTTAGCCTGATGTTTGATCTGACATTCTTTATGCTACTTTTGGTCTCTGTGGATTCGATCCCGAACCACTACAACGTACTTCTGTGCGCTTGCAGTGTTTTCTCGGGCGAAACCTGAGCTATCAAGTTTTCTTAATCTCTCAGACGTGAATCTTTACTTGTCCTCAAGTAAAGGAAACGAAGATTAAGCCTACGGGAAAAGAATTTTGAAAACCAAATGGATCATATGCTATCAGAAAACCTTACTTTGCATTACTTTCGCTAACCATATAAACTCAGAACAATTAGAACATTCTCCCCAAGAATCGCTGCATAATCTCCCAAGCCCATCCATACTCTAAAATCTGAACCTGCAAACTCAGCTTCCATGTTAATAACTCTCTACATTCATTCAAGATAGGTATTCAAGGCTTTTAGTGGTGAGGCTTAGAGTGTTTTGGATATCAAAAACTGCATCAAGATGCAAGACATTATGCAAAATTGTTGGAGAGAAAGAGTATATTGATATCCATATCCCCTAACTAGCCAAGTACAAACCACCAATCAAAAAGTAAACCAAATATGTGCATTCTTCAGGGTGAATCCAATCAACATAATAATATGCAAATGCTAACTAATAAACCAGATATAAAGAAAATAAAAGCAACTTTTGTTTTTTTTTTTCAGAACGAAAATTTGGTTCAAACTAGCATATCAATAACGTTTTTAAACTCCAAAACACCCATACAACATGAAGAAATGCAACATATCCATCTAAACCACCTAGACACCCAACACTGAGAAATCAGACACTCAGGACCGTGTCTAATCTACCTAAAATGTACAGTCCTACCTAAGCAATTAGAAGGATCATGTCTACCCTATTCTCTCCATTGTTTTTACACATGTGTGCATATAAGAAGAAAAAGAAATTCATGGAGATTCAAGGAGATAAGGTAAGGGTATAGTGCCAGACTAAAGACGAGTCTGGTCACTCGGGACTACCGAAAAGAATGGTAGAAAAATGGGGATGTAATCCTGAATGATGGGTTTGATTCCTGATTTTAAGTTCCTGGATCAAAGCATTTAAGTTCATTAGTAAGCTAAATAAAATAGAGTTAAAAACACTTCAGACAAAGGTCTGAGTTCCAGAGATTTTTGGTGGGGAGTTTGATCATGGGTTATTCCAGTTTGCCTGCACTAAAAGTCCAAGTAAAATGGTCAATGAGAATATAAAATAAAGTGCAATGCGCAAAAATAATAGTCTGAAATCATCATGAAGCATAATCAATCCATAACTGACTCAATAAAAACATCAAAATGACTCAAATAACACCAAAAGAAAAAGAAAAACATAAGTAACCTCCCCCAGACTTATCTCACACCGTCTCAGTGTAAGCAAATCCAAGGAAGGGGTAAGTAGCAAATAAAAAAGAAAAGTAAAATCAAGATGAAAAGGAAAGGGAATAAGCAAACTTACCTGAAAACGTGTGATGTAGCCGTGTAAATGAAACAGGGATCAATCGATCCATTGACAGGGATCGAACGATCCATGGATAGGGATCTGTCCATTTGTCTGGTGATCTTTTTCTTGTAATACAAAGGCTAAAAACAAGATAAAAGGTAAATAGCACCAAAGACTAAAACATAAAAGCCAAAAACACTACAAAACTAACTAAAAGGAAAAAGAAAACTACCCAATGGGTTGCCTCCCACTCAACGCTTGTTTAAAGTCACGAGCCTGACTGTAGTGGCGATGGATCAGTCTGGAAGGGCCTTGGAACTCGCCCCGAAGCAAGCTCCATCTGTGAAAATCTTCAGCTCAAGGATGCTGCTCATCACTTTCTTCACAGCAGTTTCTCCCTTCTCTTTAAACTCTGGTGTAAGGATAGCTCTCACTTTGGAGAAAGGTCTGAATCTGCCTTTACACTTCACTTTGTACTCAATAGCACTTCCATCGCATTGTAGAGGGATCAAGGTCAATTCAGAACTCTCCTCAGTATTGTGCTCTCTCTGCTTAACTTTCTTTTTGGTCTTGAGTTTTCTCACTGTAGAACAAACGTCTCCATCCAGGACTTCTTTGACGTAGTTCTTTTCAACAACCACCAATGTGTCTTTACTCAATAAACCATGTTCCTCGTCAATTCGTGATAAGGAAATATGGAAAGATTCCTCAGTGTAAGGTTCCTCCATAGCCTCCTCAATCACTTCAGTCAATGTGTCAACCCAAAATGTTTGCCCATCTATGGTAGGCTTCTTTGTTGATTTCGCGAGGTTGAAACGCACATCTAGTTTGCCCAATCTGACCATTTTGAACATCAATCACCGCTCTAGCAGTAGATAATAATGGTCTATCCAAGATGATAGGATCCTTGGGTTCTTCTTCAAACTCCAAGACTACGAAATCAGTGTATACATAGCCTTCCCAAACACCAACATGGATGTTATCGAGAATACCAATGGGCTTTCGAATTAATCTATCAGCAAGTATCAAGGACATCTTCGTGGGCTTATAGTTCACCATATTCAATCTCTGCGAGAAAGAAAACGACATTATACTAACTAAAGAGCCCAAGTCACACAGACACCTCTTGAAGGTAAGAGATCCAATCCTGCAAGGCAAAACAAAAGGACCTGGATATTCGCGTTTCTCCGGCGTGATGTTCCGAAGAACGGCGCTACACTCTGCAGTAAGAAACGATACACCTTGTTCTAAGGTCATGCGATCTGAAAGAATCTCCTTGATGTACCTCTCAAGAGAAGGTACTATCTTCACTGCTTCTACGAAAGGAAATCGCACATGTAACTCACAAACTAGATTCTACAACTTCTCATACTCGTGTTCCTTGATCTTTTGACGAGGTGTAGAAGGATACAGAGACTTGGGAATGTAAGGCGTGGTTGGTACATACTCTTCCTCAACCTCCAGTTGTGGGAACAGAAATTCGCACTGTCGATTTACGATATCGAAGGAAAGTCAGGAAACCCTAACTTTCCCAGAAGTCCCGGATTTCTACTGGGCCAAACAACGAGAGATCAGAACATGATGAAAACAAACGATGAATTAAACATAAAGAGATTGCAAAGTAAAAGTAAACATGATTCGTAAACAGATAACGAAGTTAAAATAAAACGAAATCATAAACGAATAGCAAATCGAAAGTAAACAGATATCATAAACGAAGTAGAGTAAAAGAGATCTTATTCCGAATTTTTGTTTGAGCGTTTACAACTGGTGTAAAGCCGTGGCCGCAAGAACTGTCGGCGAGAACCCTAAATCTAACAGCATAAACTTGTAAACCTAGTTGAGTCATAGCTCGCTAACGAAAAACGAAAGTAAAAATCCTAATTCTCTAAGTGTTTGGTGGTGATGAAATTTCTCTGTCTCATTCTCTGTCTCGTAGGTTAAATCTGTTTCCTTTTCCGCCCTATATTCGGGCATATCCTTCCGCGGAAATATTCCATTTTTTCGGGAATATTCTATATTCTTACGAATTTTCCATATTTATCTACAGACCTTGACTTCATCGTATTTTCCTTTTATCTTTCGCGAACCTCGGGTAGATCATTGATGCAATTGGGCCGGTTCTCGTTCCGAAATCGTAAGTGGCATTTTTCGCGTTTTGGGTCTTCGTGGGCCGTTTAGCGACAAAGCGATTTTTACAATTTCTTTCGGAGAAATCATTTTTTGTACGAGTATGCGGTGACGGTTTTACGAAATGATAAGACCGATCGTATGGTTAAGACAATGTCGGTGTTCGAGCTAACCATTATCTTTTCATACGATCGATACAAAGTTTTTATGAAAGGTTCAAGTCTTTACGGTTATTGCCGCGAAACTTCAATGAAGATTTCGATCGAGACGAAACAAGAAACGCTTGAACCGGGATTCAAAGGAGAAGACAATCGGGAAAGCATGGTCCGGGTGCCCATTGGGTGGCTAGACCATGGGTCTTGGCGCCTAATGGGCGTCCAGACTTGCCGTTGTTCGTGTTGATCGTATTTCCGAAGCGACGTGGTTAACCGTCGTTTACGATGACTTCTTATCGCTCTGGAATTCGTTTACCTAGGTCTGTCGGAAGTTAATCGGGAATCTTGGTCGTCGATTTCGATGCTTCCATTTTTGACCCCAACAGTTAGCCCCCCAACTCGCAAGTTTCGATTGCGATTCTTGCAGGCGAGTCGTGTGTGTTTTAATCGGAATCTACGACCAAGATGATTGCGAAGATGAACTTTATCGATCATTTTATTGTGTGGAAATCCTTATAAATATTGGACTCCCTCTCTCATTCCTCGTTCATTACTCACTTCTTCAAACGTTTGACTTGGGAGCTCTTGCCAAGAGAGAATGACTTCCCCATGTGATGAACAGAGAGATAACGACCCTGAGGTGGATGCCGCTCCTTTAGAGGATCTTTCGAATCCCCTGACACTTGTAAACATTATGGTCGCGCTGGGAGACGTTGTCGGGAGATCGAGGTGGGAGACGTTGCCGCTGTTCCCCCGGTGGGTTCTCCGATCCCGGTCGTGTCACTAGTTCCTAAGTTCGTGCCGCCACCTCTTTCTTCAATCGTTCCAGAAGAAGGGACGATCCACCTGACAGGCTCTTCGATGACTCCTATTCCCGTTAGTGATTCAGAGCAGGGGCCTGAATCGATGCCTCCTCCTCCGGTCAGGCGAGAGACCGTCCTAGGCTTCTTTGCTTCTGGTACCACCCATGCAGTTTCTTTCGAGGGGCGCAAGAAGGCTTGTGCTGGTACGGAGATAGTTAGGAAGAAGAGGTGTGTCAGAGGGGTCGAGGTCGGACCTTCGCCCTTAGGAGCTTTTGGCCCGAGCGCGCGGTCGCAACATCGTGCCAAGGTTCGTTCCGTGGCTCACCATGTCAGATTTCTCTCTTCTTTCTTTTGTCTCACTCTATCTTCCGCGCAGTTTATATCTTTGATCGACGGGATGCTGAACGACTGCGGCTCGGAGGTCGAGCGTCTTAAGGAAGAGCTTGCTGCATTGAAGGGCCAGTCATCGCGGTTTGAGAAGAAATTGGAGGGTATCAAGGATGCCCATTCCCTCGAGGTATCTCGATTGGAGACTCGGATTGGCGAGCTCGAGAGAGATCTCGAAAGACGGTGAGTTCGTTGCTTAAGGAGAAAATGAATAGGAAAGCCAAATCCTCAGAGTTTCGTCGTTTGCGGCGTCGGATGCAACACGACGAAAGCTCATCGAGCCGTGGGATTGCAGAGGCCGTGGCCGAGTCGAGGGCTGCTCTTTACGCCGTTTCTCGGACTCGTCTTGCTAAGATTGCGAGCTCTCTTGATTCATTGATCGATATCCACAACATGGATCTTGCCCTGGCGGTTATCGAGCGATCAATGAGCGATATCCGGACGTTCCTTGATGAAAAGTCCCCGTATCGGCAGGCTGAATAGGCGAAACTGTCTGTTCGCCAAGCGGAGCTGGAGGCCATTGAGGGGGACTTTGGCTTTATCTTCGCGGCTCTGAAATCTGATTGTGCCCTTCCACCGTTTTTCGATAACTCCGAGAGGCAGGATCCCGTGGGCATCGAGCTTGATGGCGTTGAGAGGGGAGGAGGAGACGACGTGGCTCTGAATTCGGGTGAGGACGCGGTCCTACCTGCGGATGATTAGCAAGGTTATAGTCCCAATCGGGACGTTTTTAAGTTTTTTTTGTTCTGGTTTGTTTTGGCATGACATGGCCTTTTTCTGAGTTTCGGGATTAGCCGTATGTGGCTGTGAATCCCTTGCCGCTTTGCGGCTTTGTGTCAATAGATTGCGTTTTTGTTTTGATTTGGTTGCGTATAATTAGTGTCGTAGTTGCGAAGAAAGATCACGAGTTGTCGTCTCATGTCTATCCTTCTGAGAATCACTATATTCGTTGTTCGTTTAGGATGCGAGTTCCTGAAAGATTTACTCGTTCAAATTTTCTCTGAACGTGAGAACATAGCCGAAGAGACAAATTTTNCATAGGCGAAGAGACAAATTTTAGAATCTCGTATCGGTTAGATACTATGTCTTGAGATGTCTGAGACCAGTGTGCTGGGTTTAGTTTGATTTGGTGTAGAGGAAAAATACAAGTTTTCATCTCGTATTTAACTCTTTCTGTGGATCGTTCTATGCGTTGCTCGTTCGGGATGTTAAGGAATTTCATAAAATTTCTTGAGCATTAGATATGAACGAAGAGACATGTTTTAGGATCTCATATCGGTTAGGTATCATGCCTTGAGATGTTAGAGACCAATGTGCTGGGTTTAGGGCAAGACCTAGGTTTACTCTCGGTTCTAGGGGTGCGGTGACTAATTTCGGCTTACGTTTCCCATTTCGATTTTAACCTGATTCCGAACCGGTTTAGAGCCCCCGATATGTTCTCGGCTTATACGACTCGTATGGTCGGAATCGAGCATCTCTCCAGGGACAATTTTTAAGTCGCCCGGAAGTGCTGACAAAATTTTGGATTTCTTTTATAGCGCGTTATTATCCTAGTCCGATGTACGAGGAACAATTCGAGAAAGGTTAGGTGCGTTTGTTTAAGACGACTTATGTACTCGTTGAGGCCAGCGACGAGTATAGTGTAAGAGCGAGTGCTCGTTTGTAATTTATAGTCGCGGTCGGACTGTTTTTGGTTGAGTTTGGAATCGTGTTTTTCAGAAATTCGCGACGTCTCGCTCTTTCCCAGAAATATTTCTGTTTAGTCGTGTAATGCGTTAATGAACATTTTTAGTCAAGGTTTGTTAAGAGAGGTTTGGTTCTATCATATGATTTCCGTTTCCGGGTTTACGATATTACCTGGGCGTTTTTTTAGCGAATCGTAGATTGCTGTGGTAGCCGTAAAGTCATCTGCGAGAAGTTGTGTTTTTGCGATAAAAAAGTATTGCGAGACTTGCTGGAAATCTTATTGTGTTTTCTTATTATCAAAAAAGTTTTAAAAATATCGAGTACAAGGCGAATATTTTAAAATATGGGAGTATACGAGTATACGTACACCCACTCCCTCTTTTTTAGAGGAAGGGGACAACTGAACTCTTCTTGCGAAGAGCTGCCTACGT
>OVAN01005660.1:0-23039 GCA_900406275.1 Anastatica hierochuntica | reverse complement strand
AATACGCGGCAACAGCTTCGTGGACCGATAAGGCCAATCGTATAGTTTAGAGACTTTCGGTGTTTAAGTTAACCGACGTCGTTTTATACGATTGATACGAAGTCCACGGAAATCACGAATCCTTGCGACTCTTGTCATGGCGGTTCGACAAAAACTCCAATCGAGACGAAACGAGAGACGATCAAGTGACGATTCGGAGGAAATGATGTTCGGAAAGGACGTGTTTCAGTCAACGGACTACGGCTAAATGTTATCCGCGCCTCAGCGCCAACTGGCGCCAAGGACACAGCTTGGTCCTGGCGCCAATTGGCATCAAGGACACAGCTTGGTCCTGGCGCCAAGGACACAGCTTGGTCCTGGCGCCAAGGACATAGCTTGGTCCTGGCGCCAAGGACACAACTTGGTCATGGCGCCAAGGACACAGCTTGGTTCGTGGCGCCAATTGGCGCCAAGGACAGAGCTTTGTCCTGGCGCCAATTGGTGCCAAGGACAGACCTCCAGTCTCGGTTTCAATCGACGTCTAGATCGGCTTCTAGTTCAGTCGTCAATCGGTTCCAAGACTCGTTCGTAGGTTTGGCGTCAATCGGCGTTTTAGACATTTGGTTCTCTAACGCTTTTGGTGGTTTCGTATCGCTTCGGAGGACATATCGTGTGGTCTCGTGATAGTTATTCGAGGACCATCAATGCTAGCCTTGGCACTTGGATGCTTTAGTTGCTTGCGGACGGACAGACTTTATGCGGCGATTGGTCATGATCGGCTATCTCCGAAGCTTTGAAGCCAGGTCGGGAAGAGACAGCCTGAACGATGAGAATCTCGGAATTTTCAGATATTCTTACGATTCCTGTGTCCGAAGGAGACAACATCGTTTTCGTAGTCCTTTTCAGGCATCGATTTCGTCGGGACAGTTTTTGACCCCAACATTTTTTTTTGTTTTTTCACAAAACTAGAGAGATGACTCAAATTTATGCTTTATGTTTTGTTTTTCATTTTGATTGGTTATTTTTTGTTTATGTTTCTAAATTTTACCTACATAAATTATTGCATTTTGTTTAAATTTTTTAATATTTCCATTAAATAAATACCATAAGAAGATTCAAAATATCAAAATGCAATGTAAAATTTAATAATGTTAAAATTAAAAATAATTAATCTAAAATATTTGACTTACTTTTTTTTTTAACAATATTAACTATGGATTTTTATTTTAAATCATAATATTTTCATTTTAATTTACCATAAGATGATTTAAGTATCAAAATTCTATATACAATATTACAATAGTAAAACTATATATTATAACTGATTCGATACAAAAAAAATAATCAATATAAAAGAGACGAATCTAACTTTAAAAATATTAATTATGAGATTCTTATTTCAAGAAATAGTAATAATATTTCCAGTTTGAATATTGCAATTAGATACCATGAGACAAATCAAAATATCAAATGTCATATATATATATATATATATATAAACCAAATATTAATTAAAACTTCATTTCATTGTCGGTAGTCCAAGTTAGAGGAATAGAATCTACAAAATTAAAATCACTTAAAATAATTCGAGCGCCCCGAGCTAGATAGTACGCTTGTAAATTCTTCGCGTGCAGGATGACAAATAAGTAAAAGTCCATTAAATATCCACGGAGTCTCTAAAGATCTTGAATAAGCATGTTGAAAGTTGGATAGTCGTCCGGATGTTGTAGGATGTTGATGAACAAATGTAGTCCGTCTCAAAGGTTTCGTAGTTTATTCTTCTTTTGCGTATCTCTGACATATCCCACATCTTTGCTTCCATCTCTGAATGCAGTGGAGAAAAACTCTGCCTATGATACTTCTCCTTGAGTAGGATTATTTTCTCATCTCTTTACATGCAGACCCTATCAAGTCCAGAGGTTGGTTTTGTTTTTTCCAATATCCGTCGAGACGAAAAATAAAACCATTGGCCTCCCTTACCTGAGCATGGACCTGCTCTTCAGAAGCAAAGTGTATGATTTGCGCTTCCTTGCATGCTAAAAGACATGATTAATAGTCTCCTCGTGAACGCCACATCTTCTACACACCGTCTCACATCGTATTCCCCTATAAACAAGTTCTGTAGTCACTGTCAGACTCCCCATAATCACTTGTCAGAGAAAATTTTGTATTTTTAGAGGGCATATAATCTTCCATACAAACGCCTTTAAAGCCTCCAAACTAGGTCTCCAACCATTATTATTTATCTGAGTAATTCCAAAGAATTAAGTAACTTTACCCTTACTTAATTGTATATTGTCCTGATTTAGTATAATGTCATATGAAGTCAGCATGTGTAATAGTCTGACTTGGATGGATTTCCTGAATCAGCGCTATGTCATCAGGATCCATAATTTCTGTAAGATCAGCATGTGCCACTCCCTCGTGGTGGGATTAGTCAATTGTTGGACCTCTAATTGAAGGTACCAAACATTACCACTTCCTCTCGCCGGTCTTGGCGTGACATCTGGGATCCACAGATCATGCCATATTGATGTGTTAATCCTTGAACCTATATGTATCTGAATCTTTTGCCTGAGTAGTCTTTGGATGGAAAATACTCTTCCATCCGAAAGAAGGTGAATATGAGTACTTGGCATTTAAAGGGTAAACTTTCCAGAAATACTTGCCTCTTAATATCCAAGCAATCAGAGAATCGAGAAACAGAATTAGCTTCCATAGCTGTTTTTCATGCATGTCGTTATGATTTTATGGTCATCAAGACAGACATAAGTAAATCTTGATTGATCTTGAATTAATATAAAATTTAATATATTTAGTACAACAAAATGAGTTTAAACAAGATTGTTATTTAATTATTATTATTAATTAATATATCATATATCATCTAATACATAATAGCGTTATAGGTTATACATTACATGCATAATAGCGTTACAAGTGATACAGAAATGTGGATATACATTATTTAAAAATCTATGTATATTTTTACTTACGTATAACGCTAGCATAAGTAATACATTGTTTTGTTTTTTTTTGTTTTTTTTTTTGACCTAAGTAATACATTGTTAAAAGTTATCTAGATAACAACAACTTGACCAACAGTTCAAATATAACAAAAGTAGCTATAAAAAATGATTTGGCTTTTTTTTTTTTGTCACAAAACTATAGAATGACTCGAATTTATGCTTTATGATTTTTTTCATTTTTGTTGGTTATTTTTTGTATGTTTCTAAATATTTTATTTACATATATTATTGCATTTTTGTTTAAAGTTTTTAATATTTCCAATAATTAAATGCTACAAGAAGTTCTAAAGTATCAAAATGCCATGTAAAATTTAATAAAGTTAAAATTAAATATAATTAATATAAAAGATTTGACTTAATTTCTTAAACAATATTAACTATAGTTTTTTTTAAATCATAATATTTCAGTTTAATATAAAAATTAAATATCATAAGATGATTTAAAATAAAAATTCTATGTACAATATTATAATAGTAAAAATATATATTATAATTCATTTTATACAAAAAAAAATAATCAATATAAAAGAGATGAATCTAACTTTAAAAACATTAATTATGAGATTCTTATTTCAAAAAATTATAATAATATTTCCTGTTTGAGTATTGCAATTAATTACCAAGAATNACACAAAATATATATATATATATATATATATATATATATATGTGTGTGTGTGTGTGTGTGCGCGCGCGTCCGCGCGTGCGTGCGTGCTAATCATATAAAAATGTGACTTTAAAACTATATAAATAGCTAAAAAAAAAAACGTTTCTCTCCCGAAAATGGCGTTAGCGACAGAGGTACTTCCGACGATTGCTTGACGCGGTTTCCGAGTATCTCACTGCCGGCGTTTTCAGAGGATGGTCGATTATGGATCGCTGCTATTGGGGATCAGAGATTGGGGTTTGATTTGGCAGAACCAAGAATTTATTTGGGGCGAATCTTTTCAGATCGCACAGGTTTTTTCGGATATCTTTCACAGCAAGGCGATATTGAGCCGGATCTCGATATTGATGATGAGGGCCCGATCGTTTTGTTGCATATCTCTGAGATTTTATTTTGGATATTTCGCGAGGAAGTGTTTGAGCCAACACTTTTGAGGATGCTCTTGGTTTTAAGAATCATCGATTCAGGAAAGGCAAGCTTCAGATCCGCTTATGACAGTCGGATTCTTCAAGGATTGTTTACTGATTGCTATGATTCGAATCATAGGAGCTATTGGGTCATCAATGGCTCTTTCTCACACAGGATCGTCGGTATCTCTAAAGCTTTAATAGAGGATGGGGCTACTATATATTATTGGTATCGAAGGCTTCTGGTTTATCACTTAACTCTGCTTCTTCTTTACTATTTGTTTCAAGGGTTAGTCTTAGTACAATACTTTTTCATCGGTGCTTTGGGTGCTTCTGGTTTATCAGCTTTAGTTAGAATGGTTCAACTGCGTGCTAATGGTGGTAAAGGTGTGGTCCGAACAAAGCCGGTCCGGCTCTCAAAGGCTAATATTGCTAAATGGGTCTAGTAGTTCTCTCTTACTCTTATCGGAAGGATGACGAATCCTAATGTTCAGAGAATGGAGAATCTATTCACAAATTTACCAAAAATATGGCGGCTTAAAGGCAAAGTAGAGGGTGGAGAATTGGGAAACGACAAGTTTTAATTTAATTTCTAGACGGAGCGAGATATTGTGGATGTCTTAAATTATGGTCCATATCATTTTGACGGATGGATGATCTCGTTAGTTCGTTGGGAGCCAATGGTACTCTTGACTTATCCTTTAGCCATCACTTTTTGGGTTAAGCTACAGGACATACCACTTCATTTGTGGGAAGAGGAGACAGTTAGGACAGTCGAAAAATCTAACGGAGAGGTCAAAGAAGTGGATGCAGATATAAGTAGTGTTCTGGTCACTATCGATGGTTTCAAGCCTTTAGTATTTACTACAGTGGTGCCCTTTGAACACGGTGAAGAGATCAGTGTTGGTCTTAAGTATGAACGGTTGAACGGTTATTGTCGTCATTGCCATTTACTTACACACCATGTTTCGGTGTGTCCAGATTTGGATGTTAGCCTTCGGCAACAACAAGAACAGGAAAGCGCAGAGTTGTTGGTTGAGCCTTCTCGATGAGAAGGGGCTGCTCGTGAGGGATCTTTAAGATTACCTGTCAAAAGGGCTTTAGGTATGGAGTTGGTGGACATCATGGATCGTATACCACATCAACGTGAGAATAGGCTCAAAGGTATCTCTGGTCCTTCAGAAGTGAAACACGAGACATATGTTGATCAAGTGATGAAAATAAGCCTATTCTAGCATGCAGATATACTTGGGATAGAGCAATTAAGTACATCAAACAACAAAAAGCGTAAGCAAGCACGAAAGACTAAAAATCGACTAAGGGCATAATGTTTCGGTCAATAACACAACCACGAATTTAAATTCTATCCACTTTCGACACTCAGTATTCTATATACTTAACAACCAAGGGACTCGACTTTCACATGGTGCTTGCAAAAAAAGAGTATGCATTAATTCGGGCAAGATTGATTTTTCACGGTTCTATATTGATCCAGTTTCGTTTTCTATATAGAAAGGCTTATTAAATCCTAGATCCAAAAGTATGACAAGCTTTTGGAATTCATATTAACTTAAGATCTACTCAAAAACTTCCCTAGCAAGTGAAATAACATTAAAGCACAAGAAAAGTTGATAACGTTATTGATAAAACCTAACCGATTAGTAATCTAATTCAAGCAAGCTTATTAACTCCATGTTACCTATTGTCTAATATGCAAAATAATCAACTAAAACCATGTAAACATGAAAACCATTAATATAGTAAGCATTCATATCAAATCAAGGGAGAAGGATAGATAAAACCAAATTATGGAAGAAGTATGGATGCATTGAGATTAGATGGAACCTTTGGAGGGTATAAAGGGCACGACCCAAAAGGCTTCGTCCTTGCCTCCTAAGGCATTTATTTGATCTAAAACCAAAACAACTCTCCTCGAAATAAAAGCTAAAAATAACTATTTGTAGTGTTTCCTCACTTAGGTCAAAAATGTGTAAACTCGGACCTTAAGGCCTCAAAATGTTGGATTTTGTGTTAAACGACTTTGAGTTGAGCTGTTTGGGCTTAAAAAGGTTTGGAATATAGTCATTTTGGGTATGGTAAATGTCTGGTTCAAAACCCATTGAGTTAGTCATTTATGCATTGTGAATAGAGCTTGAGCGACAAGAGTGGGATAACTCGATTGTGAACACATTGGTCATAATATGTGTTCGTGATTTTTTTCTCATTAGTTAACTACTTGTTCCTTCTCTTTTCAATTGTCATTTCTCAAGGTTCATTCGTTTTCATTATGGATCCTGTTTAGTTTGTTTTGAATTTTCAAATGAATCACTTGTGCATCTGTATGCTTGTGTTAATATGTGTTAATATGTCTAGATTAAGTGTTGCATTTTATATTTTCATTTAGTAGTGTAATTAGTAATTAAGTCACCACCTAATGTGTTTCTTAGCTTAGATTTTTTTTTTTGCAATTTGATAATAGATTTCTAAGTTCTCTACCAACATTAAACCCGTGCTAATCGCAAGAGCACGATGGTCTCTTGTAATAAAGCATCAGGATCAATCCACAAGGAGCAAACACTAACACATTAAGATATATAGAATCTATGATTAAGCTAAATCAATACAAGATTGTGGATTGGTTATAATAACAACTAAAGGAAAGATCAAACTAGAGAAATGAAATAATAAACCAAACAAAAAAACTAAAGGAAACACGATAAAGATTCAAAGATATAGAAACATGTAGAACAATGAGATAGGATGATCGATTAAGAGATGTAAGATGAAAATTAGAGATGCTAGGATCACCAATTAAGAACCATTCAATGACAAGGCACACAATATCAATTAGTCCATTCCTATGATAGTAAACCATTTAATGATTAAGTCGTCATTAATCATTAAACTCAAGCCAAAATGTCAACAATTCACCTTAATCATCTATTTCCACAGGTTAAGACTGAAAAGCTTGTTTAGAGTTCTCTTAGGCATTTTGTCGAACATCTTCCGGGCGCAAAATTCTAAAGGTCTAGATTATGATTTGTCAAGTCTAATCTAACATTAAGTACTCTCTAAACCTGTGACTCTATATGTATCTAACCCTAAGTATCAACAATCAACATCAAAATATCTCTAATCTCCCTAACCCATAATCCACACAACGAATCTACTCACCAATCATGATCATAGAACATGCATGAACACATGAAACAAGCTACGATTAAGATAAGAAAGAGACAAACTTTTGTAAAAGCTACTAAAGATTTTGCAAAGGTTTTAATCTAGCCAAAAAGGCAAAGAGAAATCAAACTTAGGTCTTTTCTTGTCTTATAATTTGCTTAAATAGTGTGTACAATTGGTTTAGGTCGAATAGGGACAAACCGGTTTGGTTGAATGGTTTTCTTCACAATTTCAACTTCTCATCGGTCTGTACAAGGAGGCACATGTCAGTGAGCACACACCGATGAGCTCTACAGATTCTCTGGATGGCACATCGGGCAACACATGACGGTGAGCACAGATTGGTGTGGGACTCCGGATTTCTTGTGAGCTACATCTGGCTGCACATGTCGGTGAGCATAGGTCTGTGTGCTCTTAACATCATACATGTCTTCGGTATTTTCTCATAACTCTTGAACCGTAGCTCGAAATTAGCTAAAATCACCGCCAAAACGAAGCTAACTCAATTTTCTCTTTTGTACCAGAAGATGAGATTGATCTAAGCAGTAGAAGGCATCCATATGATCCAATCTTTAGGTTGTTGGGGTTATTTTGAACATTCTTTCCTTCCAATTGCATCCTATCCAAGTCCCAAATGCATTCTTTAGCTCCATACTTCATTAGCACCTATAAGAGACACCAAAAACATATAAAATGCAATGCAAAAGACAGAATCCTATACAAAGATGCCTAAAACACTAATGGACACCAAATGATGTAATGTCATGATGATAAAACATGAAGTATAATAATGCATGTATCACAATTCTAGTGTTTAGATCACTAATTCTCTATGAAGTGATACTGTAACGAACCAGATCCTTCAAGAGAAGAGAATGTTAAGGCCTATCAAGGCCCAGTAAAATCTACAAAAACCCCTAGGTACTATTTCTATTTAAGGAGTCTCCATCATTGTTTTTTTCCATCAGAAATTCCGAGACACTTGAGAGACTTGAAAGACCCGACGAATTTGTCATCAACCAGGGATACAGAACACATCACCATCACTCAGCCAACGAAATTCGACAGAGGTAAGTCGGAAAAACCTTTGTCGAGTTGTTATTATTCAACTAAAACCTTCAATTGGCTCGAACTAATTAATTGTGTGTAATCAGAAAACGCACAAGATACCGTTGGAAAGCCTCGTCGAGACGAAGCCACACCCGCAAGCTGGTTTCCGATCTGACGTCGGACGCATCTGCACGCGCCACTGGAATTTCCGTTTGTGAAGCTCACACGTCGCCGAGAAGCCGATGTGGCCGGGAAGCCGTCGACAAAAACTTCGGTGAGCTTATTTAGGGCTTTAGTTTGTGGACCTGGTCAGTTATAAAAGGGACAGGAGTGATGGGTTTGATCTAATTGGGTTTGGATCCAGATCTCGACTGGGTCGTTATCGGGTCGGGTAGATAGATCGAGTCAGCAGGTCAGTGACATGTCAGGCCGGGTTGAGTGACGTGTCATCGTCTGCCCACATGTCAAACCCTCACTGGTCCATGTGTCAAGCCGGTTGACTGGACGACTAGGGTTGACTACTTTGACCAGATTAATCTAGTTGACCAGATATGACCAAATTGACCATTGACAAGACTTTGACCGTTGAATTTTACTGGGATTTGACTGTTGTCTTTTTTGTTGACTTTGATCGGATGATCGATACTATCTGGTTTGATATGTGTGGTCCACTTTTTCGTTCTAAGTCCGTTTTCAACCTTTTCGGGGCTATTCTTAATGGAATTTCGTTCTGATTTTAGATTCAGAGACTGTTTGAGTATTTAAGGTCCTATAGCCACATTTTTCTTCTATTTTGCTAAGGTGAAGAGCTACCGCGTAAATCCCTTGTAGGCTCTTGGTTTAGAAATCAATTATCGTTAGGCTAGCATCGGGACATGTATTGTTTGTATGTTTGACTCTGATTGGAGTCTTATTTATTTCCGAGTCTAAATAAACCGAAATAGGTTGTTAGATGATTTCACCTTTAGTTGTTTTGCTTGATGTTTGCTATTGTGTATAGATATGGTTACCCGAGAATTTCCTGAGGGTGGAGATATAGACTTTGCATCGGGGTGCAAATACAGATTTTTGCATCCGGGTGCAGATATAGACTTCTGCATCAGGGGTGTAGATACGGATTTCTGCATCTCGGGATCATGTTTGTGTAGGGTATAGCAGTAAGTCGATCGTTGTCGTATCCCTGCCAGAACGATAAAGCATCCACTGGGTGGTGCCTATGATCACTAAAGATAATACGACTAAGCCTCTTCGGAGGGTGGGCGATCACTAAACTCGCATAGGGCCACGTTGTATGCCATGTTTGAGGTGATTTAGGAACCATGTTTGTTGCATGTTTCTAGGACTAGTCTGGCAGTGTTGTTTTGCTCAGCCGGATCAACGGACTTTTGTGTGCAGCAATCCACGCCCTCGTTCAGTGATTCTCTTATACCTCACCCCTCTCTTTCCTTTTTCTTTCAGGTGAGATTGACGACTAGTAGGATGAACTAGACGGTTTCTGGTGTCGTTTTGGGATCAAT
This sequence comes from Anastatica hierochuntica, assembly GCA_900406275.1. Taxonomy (NCBI): domain Eukaryota; kingdom Viridiplantae; phylum Streptophyta; class Magnoliopsida; order Brassicales; family Brassicaceae; genus Anastatica; species Anastatica hierochuntica. The sequence goes on along the minus strand of OVAN01005660.1, from coordinate 13,210 downwards.
GATTTTATTTTATTTTATATTATTTATTTCATTTTATTTTAAACATTAAAATTATTTATCTTTTCAATTTAGACTCGGTTATTTTGTTATTAGATTTTATAAGGAATTATGGTGATTAGACGTGGTTAATAAGATTTATCAGTTGATCCTAGTTATGTTGACTTACTTGTGTGGCAAGTTAGTGTTCGTAGCACACCGTTCTCGGGTGAGGATGAGACGGGTGTTACATTTTGGTATCAGAGCAGGTTTGTCGTTCCAGTTCTCACTTGAGAGGCGGTTAGAAGATAAAGTATTAATGGAATCCGGTTCTCAACGGTTCTTAACGGTATTCAAACCTTAGGGTTTGGGAAATTTTATTCTTAAATTTAAAGGCACCAGACTTTTCCGCTTGTTCTATTTTCATGAGTTCTTTTTCTAATCTCAAGTAGAGTTTAACTTACTTGTTCATTTCTTTTAGATGTGCGCAAAGGACCAGAGATAATGTCACTTGTCCCTAGGCCGACAGGGCCGCAGGCAGAAAACTTTCAGTTGAGGGCGAGGCTGAGAGTGTTCACAGAGTTGATGGCCACGTTTTCCAGCCCGTTGCCCAGAAATTGATGTAGATGTTTTCATTCAGCTTGCGCATGAGGCAGATAGGTAGACTGTTGAAGAGGCAGTTCAACATGTTGCTCGGGAGGCAGCGCAGGCAGAGCTGCTTAAGAGTTTGCTCGTCAGTTTTCACAGAAGGCTCCGCAGGCTTCTCCATCGGTTGTTATGCCAGTTGCTATGTCGGTTGCTCCACCAGTTGTTCCCCAGGTTGATCTGCAGGCAGTTACTCCGGGGAAGGCCATGCGAGGAATCATGTCGCAAAGTTAGAGGGGCTTAGGAGGTACCGTGAGAGGTATGGAAACCAGTTCGGGGACTAGTTTGCTGAGGATGATCACTGCGGTGCTCGAGTGTTGCATGATACACCGCATGTCTATGATCAAGGGCTTCCGCCACCACCACCTGTTAGGCACCGCTATGGACCAACTTACATGGAGCTGATGAGGCAACTCAGAGACATGACATATGAGGTGCCCGAAAGAGTTCTGCCTTGGTTTGGTCATTCAGTTATTGGAGAGAGATACTCAGGTTTGGCAGGACGGAGTGGTAGAGGGGGTCAATGGTCGTTTTTTGCTGCTATATGATGACTTCAGGAGGGAGTTCTCTAGGAAGTAATTTCCGAGGGAGGCTATGGATAAGAAGAAGGTTGATCTCTTGGAACTTCGCCAGTAGAAAGGTATTACTGCCAAAGAGTACGAGTTGGAGTTCAGTCGCCTCTGAAGGTTTGCAGGCAGACATTGGGGAGAGGATGAGCTTATGAAGAAGTTTCAGAGGGGTTTTCGGGTTGATATTCGAACCTGTTGCATGCTGACGAGGTGCCACTCTTTGGTGAATCTAGTTGAGACGGCCGCATCTCAGGAGTTTGGGTTGGCAAAGGAGCAGGAGTTCAACAAGGAGTCCCTGCTGAAATCAGGGAAGGTCCCATAGATTCACAAGAACCATTGGGAGCAGTCAGGGTTTCCAAGTGTCCACGTTGCCGTAGTAATCACACTAGAGGGTGTTCTCAGTGCTATTAGTATGGCCAGGTTGGTCATGTGTGCAAAGGTATTTCCCATCCCGATTCGGAGGTGCACTGGTTGCGAGGCAGACAGCAATGCCAGGAGCACCAATAGCAGCACCAGCACTTGCGCCTAGGCTTTGCTACAATTGTGGACAACTGCGTCACTATTCTAGAGAGTACTTCGAAGAGAGGCCAGAAGCTTCCTCCACCACCAGCTAAGCGTCATGCCATGCAGCGGCGAGTGTTTAGTATAGGAGACTACGATGGAGTTGAGCCGATAGCCGGTATGTTTTCTTGCTTTTTGCTTTAATCCTGAGTGTGTTGTCTGTGTAGAGCATGCTTAGTTTAGTCTTGTGTAGGCTCGATCTTGGTTAGGGGTGCCGCAACTTTCACTTTGTTTGATTATGGGGCTACGAATAGTTTTATGAGCCCTCAGATGGAAAAGTGTTGGTCTTTTGAGGGTGTGTTCGTTCCAAAGCCTAAGATGGTTGAGGCAGTTGGCAAAGAGAAGATGGGAGCCACGGGCATTCATGTTCATGTTCCAACAGTTTTTGGAGGTATGGAGTTCTTTGACAATTTGGCAGAGATGGGCATAGGCCGCTACGATGTGATCTTAGGAATGGATTGGCTTTCTACGGATCATGCATTGTTGGATTTTCATAAGGTAAGAGTTTTGATTCCTAGAGCATAAGGGAAAGTCACCTTTCAGGGTTTTCAGACGAATATGGGCGTTCCGATTATCTCCGTGCTGCATGTAGAGGACCTACTAGAGAGGGGGGCTAAAGTGTTCATAGCCACGATAATCGTAGCCAATGGTGAAGGAGAAGAGGGATTGAGTCAGATACCGGTTGTTTCTGAGTTCCAGGATGTATTTGAGCCACTAAAGGGTTTGTTGCCAGCGAGAGGAGATGCCATTACTATTGAGTTGGAGCCAGGGACAACACTAGTTTCGAGAGCACTGTACCGCCTAGCACCAGCAGATTTGGCGGAGCTGAAGAAGCACCTGGAAGATTTTTTGGACGAGGGTTTTATTCATCCAAGTAGCTCACCATGGGGGGCACCAGTTTTGTTCGTGAAGAAGAAGGATTGTAGTTTCAGGCTTTCTATTGACTACAAAGGCTTGAACAAGGTAACTATCAAGAACAAGTACCCATTGCCACGGATAGATGAGTTGTTGGATCATTTGCAAGGCGGTTCATGGTTTTCTAAGATCGATTTGGCATCAGGTTATCATCAGATAGCGATCGCTGAGGAGGATGTGTGTAAAACCGCATTTTGGAAACGTTATGGGCATTATGAGTTCGTGGTGATGACATTTGGGTTGACAAATCCACCAACAACTTTCATGAAACTGATGAATGATGTGTTTCACGAGCACTTAGTTGAGTGTGTGATTTTTTTCATTGATGATATCTTCGTTTACTCGCGGAGTAGAGAGGAGCATGTTGGACATCTAAAGATTGTGTTGTAGAAGTTGAGGGAGCAAAAGTTGTATGCAAAGTTGAGCAAGTGTAGCTTTTGGCAGAGATAGATTGGGGTTAACAGGCTATTACAGGAAATTTTTCAAGGGGTTTACTAGCATCGCTAAGCCAATGACGCGATTGACCTGCAAGGATGCAAAGTTAGAGTGGAAAGAGGCATGTTCTAAGAGTTTCGCTGAGTTGAAGAAACGTTTGACAGAGGCGCCAGTATTAGTACTTCCTAGGCCTGGAATAGCATATGCGGTCTACACTGATGCGTGTGGATCTGGTTCAGGATGTGTATTGATGCAGGAGGAGAAGGTCATTGCTTATGCATCACACCAACTGAGACCTTATGAGGTCAACTATCCCACCCATGATCTAGAGTTGGCTGCAGTGGTCTTTGCGTTACAGATTTGTGGAGTGAAGGTTCAGATCTTCTCAAACCATAAGAGTTTGAAGTAGATCTTCACTCAGAGGGACCTGAACTTGAGGCAACACATATGGCTAGAGTCATTGGCAGACTATGATTTGGAGATTACCTACCATCTTAGCAAGGCCAACCAGGTGGCTGATTCTTTGAGTAGACGTCAGAGTGATGTTTTAGGCACCGAGGAGGTTCAAAAGTTGGTTGGGCATTATCTACTCTCAGTTTATATGCAATTTCTGTGGAAGAGGACACAGTTGGGTTAGATGCACTGGATCAGGCTGATTCGCTTTTAAAAAATACAGCAATCCCAAGAGAAAGATAAAGCGATGAGAAAGATGATTGACAAGGAAGTGCCAGGATATCACATAGCAGCAAATGGGATGTATCTTTTTTATGAACCTAGTGTGTGTGCCTGAGGATAAGCTATTGTGGCGAGAGATCTTACAGCAGGCTCACCATTCACGATTTTCCATCTACCCCGGGAGTACGAAGATATACCAAGACCTGAAGCGGTACTATCATTAGAGTGGTATGAAGAAGGATGTGCTACTTGGGTTTCTCAATGTCAGACATGCCAATTGCTTAACGCAGAACATCAAGTGTCTATTGAGTTATCTATGCCAGAGTGGAAGTGGGATATGGTGACCACGGACTTTGTTACCTGACTACCAACGAATAGTGGCGGGAAGAATGTCATTTAGGTAATTGTGGACAGACTCACCAAATCTGCTCATTTCTTGGCAATTAAAAAGACAGGTGGGGCAGATAAGCTAGAGAATGTTGGGGCCATTAAGACCCAGTAAAATCTACATAAATCCTAGGTGTTGTTTCTACTTTTGGAGCTTCCATCATTGTTTTTTTTCATCAGAAAAGCTTACGACGTCGAATCTCTGCAAAAATTCTGAGAGACTATAGAGATCCGAAGAACTTTTCATCAATCAGAGACACAGAAAATGTCACCATCACTCAGCCATCGAAGGTAATTCGGAAAAACCTTTGTCGAGTTATTATTTCCCCTTAAACCTTCAATTGGCTAGATCTAACAAATCGTGTGGAATCTGAAAACGCACAATATACCATTGGGAAGCCCTCACTGAGAAGAAGCCACAGTCGCCAACCCATCTCTGATCTAACATCGGACGCGCGACACACGTCGCCAGAAGCCGTCTTCGCCTCCCTAGTCGCTTTCTCCAGGAAGCCGCCTTCGCCGCTGGTGATAATTCCAATGAGTTCTTGTTTTAGGCTTTAGTTTGTGGGCCTGATTTGTTATAAATGGGCCAGGAAGGATGGCTAGATCCAATTGGGTGTGGATCTAGATTTGGACCAGGTCGGGTCATTAGGGTCGGGCAGACGGATCGGGTTAGCGGGTCAGTGATGTGTCGGGTCGGGTTGAGTGACGTGTTATCATCTGTCCACGTGTCGAACCTTCACTGGTCCATGTGTCGGGCCAGTTGAATAGATGGTCAGGGTTGACTGGTTTGACCAGGTTGACCCAGTTGACCAGATTTGACTAGTTTGACCGTTAACCAAAGGTTTGACTGTTGACTAGACTTTGGTCGATGACTAGACTTCTACCGTTGACTTTGACCGGGATTTGACCGCTGACTCTTCTGTTGACTTTGACCGGGTGATCGATTCTATTCGGTTTGATATGTGGGGTTCGCTTTTTCGTTCTACGTCCGTTTTCATCCGTTTCCGGGCTACTCTTACTTGAATTTCGTTCTGATTTTATATTCGGAGACCGTTTGAACATTTGAGGTCCTATAGCCGCACTTTTACTCTATTTTGCTCATCTGAGGAGATACCGCGTTAATCCTTGGTAGGCTCTTGGTTTAACAATCAATTATTGTTAGGATAGCACCAGGATGTGTATTGTTTGTATGTTTGAGTCTAATTGGAGTCTTATGTATTTTCGAGTCTGAATAAACCGAAATAGGTTGTTACAAGATTTCACATTTGGTTGTTTTGCTTGTTGATTGCTAGTGTGTGTATAGTTATGGTTAGGCGAGACTTTCCTGAGGGTGCATATACAGACTTTTGCATCGGTGGTGCAGATTCAAACTTCTGCATCAGGGGTGTAGATACGGACATCTGCATCCCGGGCTCATGTTTGCGTAGGGTACGGCAATAAGTCGATCGCTGTCGTATCCCTGCCAGATCGAAAAAACGTCCACTGGGCGGTGTCTATGGTCACTAACGACCATACGACTAAGCCTCTTTGGAGGATGGGCGATCACTGAACTCGCATAGGACAACGTTGTTTGCCATGTTTGAGGTGCTTTAGGTGCCAAGTTTGTTGCATGTTTTCTATGACTAGTTTGGCGGTGTTGTTTTGCTGAGTCGGGTCTACGGACTTGCGTGTGCAACAATCCACCCCCTCGTTCAGTGATTCCCCTGTCACTTATCCCTCTATTTTCTTTTTCTTTCAGGTGAGACTGGCGACTAGTATGATGAACTGGATTGCTTCTGATGTCGTTTTGCGATCAATGACTTTTATTTTTTTTATTTAATTAATTTTATTTTAGATGTGGAATTATTTATCTTTTCAATTTAAACTCGGTTATTTTGTAATTGGATTTTATGAGGATTTCTGGTGATTAGACGTGGTTAATAAGATTTATAAGTTGATCCTAGTTATGTTGAGTTACTTGTGTGGCAAGTTAGGGTTCGTAACACGTCGTTCTCGAGTGAAGATGAAACGGGTGTTACAGATACTTTCAATATTAAAATAAAAGTGTCATATATTTTTTGGTTAGTGAAACTTTAGAGCATCACTTTCGGAGTCTCTCACAAAAATTTCTCCATAAAATAAAAATAATAAAATATTAAAGTGTAAGAGACATGGATAACAAAAGTTGTGAATTAGTTTTTTATCGAGAAGACGTTCTATTTCCCCATGAGAAGTATCATATAGTATCAGTTGCGGCCCAATCTAAGACAACATTCTAAATCTCCCTGGAAACAAAATTCGAAGCCTATATATCCATGAATTGAAATTTAAAAACATACAACTCCCTGATTTCGGTTTTAATCAGTTTATTGTTTACCAAACACCATTAACCACTTAAATCAGATTAAATTCTAATTTTAATTAAACATGATCTAGCAAATTGATCCGTACGCGACTCGTTACTAATATGCATTGTTTTTATAGCACCAATGTTTTACCATTTTTCCTATACATTTTAGTATGTTTTCTTAGTGTTTTTAAGAAACTTTGTGCATGAAAACGTATTTTTCTTGTATTTATAGTGTTTTGAGTTATTTCAGGTCAAACTATGCATTTTGGAGAAATATGGAGCTATTTGGAGCAAAAGCTAGTTTCTAGACAGTTTCCAAGCATCAGAAAGATCATCCAAGATGAAGTTCTTTCCACCGTTGGATTTTGATGAAATTTGAATAGGAGCTATAGAATTGAGTTATCTTTCATATGGAAGTGTTTTCACATTAGTTTGAGCAGTGGATCAAGAGTTATACCAAATATACTAAAGACTTGTCTTGCTGGCTTGCGAATGAGGGATGCATAGGAAGGATTGAACTAAATGATCACGAATTTTGTTTCTATCAAGGCTTTAACACGACCAAATTGGATGTCTTACAAATCTTTTCAATCCCAAGAAGTCAAATGAAATCCCTTCTACAAGAAACCCAAATTGAAAGGCCCTAAAGACCCAGTTTTAACCTAATTGATCTAAAGTTGGACAAAGGCTATTTATACTTGTTCTTAGCCTTTAGATTTCGGAGAGTTACATTATTTTATGTTAGATTAGAGTCTCAAGGAGGCAGGGACGAGCCTTTTGGGTTCGTGCCCTTCCCATCTCAAAAACTTCATTGTTTCTCCATCATTTCATCAATAAAATTCGGTTTCATCGTTCTTCTCTATCTCTGATTGATTTAGTTCTTACTTATCTTTGTTGCTGCGTGTTTTACATGTTCAATCTAGAGTAGTTTTCTAGTTAGAGAGTAGGTTATCATGAGTTCAAGATTCCAGTCTGTTTTAGGGTTTCAATTATATTAAGGTTTATCAATAACGTTATCACATTTGCTCATATTCAATGCTATCTCACTTTCTCGGCCAGTTACTGAGTAGATCTAAAGTGATATTCATTCCAAAAGCTTGACTTACCGCTAGAACTAGTAGTTGGTGAATAATTCTATTTAGGCTTCGAAAGTAAATCGATCTAGAATTGTGAATAATCAGTCATACATACATAGTTAATGCATACTTTTCTTCTACAAGGACCTGCGAAAGTCGAGTCCCTTAGATGTTAATTAGTATAGTGCCCCGAACCTCGAAAGTGGAGAGGGTCTAATTCTGGGTTGTGTTCTATACCTAAGCTAAAACAACACCCGAATAGAACCCTTGCATGCTAGTTTATGTTCTCTACAATTTCCTATTTGTCTAACGTTTATCTTTCATTAATTTTTCTTTGCTTTTACATTCTGATTAGTTTCTTTAATTCATATAAAAACCAAAAACCAAACTTTCTTTGTTTCTTCTTCGCTAATTCGAAAGTCCATAGATCCTTAGTACACTTCTTGTCCTCGTGCGATCGATACTGAAATACTACAACTACGTTGTACCATGGTGTCGTATTTTGGGAGAAACTTGACACACATCAACTGTTTCTTCGTCTTCTTCATCTGATTCTTCTTCTTCTTATGCAAGTTTCTGCTCTCTCTCTCTCTCTCTATCTCTCAAATAGATTTAAGCGACCAATCCCAGTTCAATCCCACAGTCACACGTGACAATTTGCAACTTCATCATCATTCATTTCGATTTTGAATTGGGAACTCCGGCAAATAGCTTTAAGCTTATCGTCCACATATCAATTATGCTCTCCTCCAATGTTGGATGTTATGGCAGAGATTAGGGAAATTAAGTCAAGCGAATATCCCGAGCTAGAGTGGATATGGGATTCGAATTATTGTAGATACGACATAAGCAACATCAGGGTAGTAAGATCCGGCGGAGAAAGAGTAAGGAGGAGGAGGAGGGAGAAAAAACACAATCACAAACGCAGACTCGGAAGAATCGGAGAAAGGGCTTTTAGTAAATGGTAAAAGTGCTTTCATTAATTCACAACCGAATCGATCAAATTGTTGAAACGTTTCGTTACTGTAGAAATCCATAACAGTTGCCATCACAAGCTTTGTATCTTTCTTAAATCGATACTGTTGTAAATCGGATAAATGTATTAAAATTTGAAAAATCAAACGATTGATGATGATTCTAAAGCTCTCTCTCTCTCTCTCTCTCTCTCATGAAAGTACAATAATTTCAAAAAATTGGAGAAAAGAAGAGCAAAATCAGTTTATCCTCAACCTCGTTTATTCTCATCTTTTTCTTCTTCTATTATGGTTCCACTCTTTTGTTTCTTCGTAAAATAGTTGTTATGCTATGTAAGGGGGTGGTATACTACCAGCCCCGAGGTGTCAGTATGGGGAGATGAGCTGGGATGGTTTATGATCGTGGTATTGGGTGTCCACGATTGGTCTGAGGGAGATGTCCGACCACCGGGACTGGCCGTCGGGACGGTCGCTGGAATTTTTTTTATGGCGACTTTTCTGGCGACCCTTTGTTACCTCTACGAAAATTGCCTAGTGGGATGGTCATGCATGTCAGGGGGAATGCATGGATTCCGTTAGGCCCCTAGGCCGATAGAGTGAACGATGCAGCCCCATGTGCATCGATCGGCCGATGATAATAACCGTCATTGATTCACTTGCCTAGTGGGATGGTCATGTATTTTTTGAGGAGGAATGCATGGATCCCGCTAGGCTCAGACCGATAGAGTGAACGATGCAAACTCCTGGACATCGATCGGTCGATGACAATAACCATCATTGATTCACTCGCCTAGTGGGATGGTCATGTATTTTTTGAGGAGGAATGCATGGATCCTGCTAGGCTCGGGCCGATAGAGTGAACGATGCATACTCGTGGGCATCGATCGACCGATGACTTAGTTCATCTCTTTCCTCTCTTTAATTTTTGTCAGCTTTCTTCTGCAAGTTCTTGGAAAAAAAAATTCTTTTGAAGAAAAAGAAAAAGAGAAATCCGGTGAATGAAGGAAATGAGTTTGGGTTGGGTCAGTAGTTTTATGAGTCGAATTTGGATAAAATCAAGGTTTACTTTGATTTAGATGGTTAAAATTGTTTAGTAAAATAGTAAACCAATTACAACCGAGGTATATGGGTTATAATATTTTTAACTATAATTTCGAGGAGATATAAGTTTTAAACAGATTTGGAATTTTATTTTCATAGATATTTAGCATGGGGTCATAATTTAGGCTGCATTTGGTACTATACGATACTTCTCGTGGAGAAATAGCACGTTTTCCCTTCTCGTGGAGATATTATCATTGATCCAAATATCTTTAAACTTTAAAATTTAATTACACAAATACAATATTTAAAAATATCAATAAATTAATGTTTAGAAACTCATGTGTAAAACCCAACCGATAAAGATCTTCTTAGTGTTTTTAAAGACTTATAAAATTTAAAACTTTCTAAGAAATCTATTTATTTTATACGAATCATAATTAGACGGATTATTAACATTAGGTATTAAAAAATTCAAGAAACTTAGGCGGCGTAACCTAATGGCGACAGGCGATTAGCGGCGTTAAGAGGTCCTGGTGGTTTTCGGCGGCGGCTTTCGACGGAGCAGCGTAGGAGGTCACTCAGGCGGCCTGTGAGCCTTTGCTCGGGTGTTAAAGGATTCTCCCACGAGAAGTTTCGTGTTCTATTGTTGCGCTATCTCCCGTTGGAAAATCTCTCTGCCGCTAGTTGGCTCTGCTTGCGGCGGCGACGAAGAATGGCATCTCGGTGGTGTTGTGTCTGGTCCTGATTTTGAAGCTCGTGCTTTGATTCTGTGTTTGTCGGGCCTTAGCTTCTGGTTTTGCGATCTGTTTTTTGTGTTTGTGGCTGCTCTGTTTTGCTTGAGACTTTCAGCTTCTGGTTTAGTGCTTGGCGGCTGACAATGGCTCTAGTCAGAGGGTCGAGAGGTGGGATTGAGAACGATGATGATGCTCCTATTTTGATTCCACCACAGGACAACTCCAAGCTAATTAAGGAGTACGATCTAACCTTGATTGGCCGTGTGATCAACCCAAGGAAGCAGGATGTGGACAAGCTCCTGGTATACATGCCGCAGCAATGGGGTTTGGCGGGTAAGATCACAGCCAGCAACTTAGGAAACAACTGCTTTATATTCAATTTCGACACGGAGGAGGAGTTGACGATGGTTCTTGATAAGGAGTTGTTCCATTACAATTACTGGATGTTTGTGCTTGTTCGGTGGGAATCGGTGATGCATGATGACTATCCTTGGGCTATGACTTTCTAGATGGAGCTGACGGGAATACCTATTCAATTTTGGTCACAAGCGACGATGAGAAGCATCGGGAAGAGTCTTGGTATGGTTCATCAAGTGGTTGAATTGGATGGGCGTATTCAAGTCACTGTGGACTCACGCCAACCTCTGAAATTCTCCAAGCAGCTCATGGATGCTAATGGTGATAAAGTCACGGTTGAAATTCAGTATGAACGGTTATTTAAATATTTCTCACAATGCGGTCTTATGTCGCATGATAAGCCGCTTTGTACTAAGAGGGACCAAGGCAAGGTAGCTCCTACAGGCAGAGTGGATGTGTTTTCGCGGCTAAAGCTAAGTACATCATCTGAGAACCATGTTGGTGGTTGTGAGTTGCTTGCTCCTCATAGGGGATCCTCGCACCAAGAAGAGACACTACCTTCTGATTTTGTTCACAGAGGTTTTAAAAGCACGTTGGAGGAGACTGAGGAGCGACGTTTGGACCATATCAGCAAGCCTTCTCATCGGGGACAGAGTCCCAGACATGGTGCTGATCCAAGCTCATCCTCTGGTCGTATCTCGGTAGTGACATCTCGTGATGGTCATCGCTTTATCAGACCTGCTTCTCAACTTTCACCATAAGGTAGATCCTCTCGGCATGTTGGTTATGACCAAGACAAGCTTGCTGGGAATGTACAGGACCTTCGTCCTTCTGATACTAAAAGTCTGATCGGGTCTCTGGTTCAGGTAGCTCGGGTGGTGGCAACTGGAAATATGTCAGAACGGGTCGGACCTTTGCCGGCAGCTCATCAACTCATGACCATCGTCACGAGCAGCCTGTGGATCATCATCCCACTGGCGGCGCCAGGGCTCTCTCAAGCTCGGCAGGAAAAAGAATGAGGGAGGATGTTCATGTTTTATCCACTGACCATCGGTATTGCAACGCTAAAGAGAAACAGAGGCTTGTTGAAACTCCTCCTGCATCTGTCAAAGGATGGAGCCGAGAGGTGTTTGGTCTCCGAGAAACCGGCTCGTAAAACCGATAGTGTTTCTTCTACTAAGAGTGATCGTATTCACTCAGCTGATAAAGGTGATCATTATCATCCAGAGTCCTCTCGGCACACTCATGTGGAGCAACACAAAGCATTGTCTACCAATAAGAATTTGGTTGAGGTGTTAGGAGAACAGGCCATTGATGTTGATGATGATCTCTTAGGAGAGGATTGGGTTCAAGCTGAAAAAGAAAAACTAAAAGTTTTGGGCAATGGACCAACAGAGGCATCTTCTTCTTCAAAGGTTGTGATTCGTGCGGAGAACATTTTGAATGGGGAACAAAATGCTGACAAGTCTCGAGAGGAGAATGCACAGAAAAAGCATAAACGGATCCTCCGTCGGGGATCTCCTAGGAAAAAATACCACGCCATTGCGGGTTAGATCTCTAAGAAAGACCAGATCACCCATAGTCTGTTCCCCTCTAGTAGAAGCACCAGGAATGACGGAAGACGGGATCTCTCTGGAAAATCAGGTTTGGTGGGGTCCCAGAACCCACCCACTCTTCGATGAGGATCTTAGGTTGGAATTGTCGAGGGATTGTGAATGACCTCACAGTTCGACGCCTAGAGGAGATAGACAAAAATTATTTTCCCGGTTTAGTATTCCTGTCTGAGACAAAGAATAGAAGAGAGGTACTACTGGAGCAACAAGTGAAGCTGGGTTATGATCGCTTGGAGACCGTTGAGCCCATTGGCTTAAGTGGTGGCTTAGCTTTATTTATTTTGAACGATTTTAATGTTATTATTTTATTTTCGGACAACCATATGTTGGACGTTGAAGCGAATTTTGATGGTATCAAAGTATTCATTACTTTTGTTTACGGTGATCTTGTCCAAGATCAACGTCAGTTAGTTTGGGATACATTGGCTAATATTTCGCTTGACCGTAATGGACCTTGGTTCATGATCAGAGACTTTAATGAATTAACTAGTAACTCAGAGAAACAAGGTGGACGAATTCGGCGAGTCGTCTTTTCTTCCTTTTCGTCAAATGATACAAGACTGCGGGATGCTGAAATTTCCTTACACTGGGAATCATATGTCCCGAGTGGGAAATAGAGGGAATAATTGCACTTGTGTGCGATGTCGCCTAGACCGAGCTCTAGGTAATGCTGATTGGCATGGGAGTTTTCTGCACTCAAATGTTCAATATCTAAGGATGTGGGGTGATGGCTCAGGTTTTCACCCAAGAAATCACTGCAAGCGTACAGCTAAGTACGTTGTAGTGGTTCGGGTATCGAAATCNCAAATACGGGCTAAGGCGGAAAAGTATTTTTGAAAGAAGGAAACTAATTTCGAAAATAAGAACGAAAGCAAGTAAACAAGAGTTGTAAAACGATTTGGGGAAGACGCTAGGCA
>OVAN01005659.1:0-23041 GCA_900406275.1 Anastatica hierochuntica | reverse complement strand
CTGTTTGATCTTGATTCTTCGTGCTACTATTTGGTCTCTGTGGATTCGATCTCGAACTACTACAACGTACATCTGTGCGCTTGAGGGCTATCTCGGGTGAAAACCTAAGCATATAATTTATAAATAAAGGGGTTCATACTTTCAATCATTGGGCCACAGTCATGAAGAGATGATAAGAGAATCCTCTTGTGTACTTCCTGAACTCTATTAAAATTTGGGTTCAAATCTCCATCACTGCTCTTGGAGAATTTGCGGGCCAGGTTATTGAAGTGGCGTTCGACCCTAAGAAAGCTCAAAGCAGAGAATATGTAAGGGTTAAAGTGCGTTTTTATGTCTCTAAGCCTCTGAGGAGATCCAAGAAAATCATTGTTCCCAATGGTGATCCGGTAACGATTATGAAATGATCCAAAAGCGATGCTATACTTGCCAAAGATTGATGCATGAACATACCAAATGCCCTTTCTAGTTACAGAAGAACTCCACTGGTGAAGACAAAACCAAAGAGTCGAATTCATCCTTATATCCTCTTAAAAAGTTTCTGCTGGAAACTGATCCACTTTTTGGAGTACTTTCAGATGACCAAGTGGGATTACATCCAACTACTAGTAGACCAAGAATAGCTCCATATGTGTTGCGATTAGAACCTCCCCTCTCATCACCAACAAGATGGACAAAGGGAAAAGTTTGGTTTTCGACTTTCAAGTGAAATCTCTTAGAGTGGAAACATCAGAGGAACAATATCGAAGTCCTAAGTTGATGGCCTCAGTGATAAGAGCAGGTGGAGTAATGGATGTTGATTCCTACAACACAAAGGCTTTGATGAAGAAGGGTAATCTAGGGGTGGGCAAAATACTCAGACCCGAAGAACCAAACCGAACCCAACCAGAAAAATGGTACCGAACCTGAACCGAAACCGATAAAATACCCGAATGGATCCTAAACTTCAATATCCGAAGAACTGAACCCGAACCGAACCAAAATATTTCGGGTACCCGAAAATACCCAAACTACAATAATAAACTTTAATATATTAATTATTTTTATATTTATCATCCAAATATATACAAAAAACCAAAAAATAATATACGAATTATCCAAAAATACCAAAAAATATATAAAAATATCCGAAAATAGTAACAAATACCGAAAATATTCGGAAAGCCTATCGATTTTTCATCAAAATATTTGAACCAAAACAATTTTCATGTTAATTACAAGTATTTAGACATGTATTGTTTAAATTTTTTTATGTTTTATATTATTTTATTTTTGAAATTTTTAGGTTTTTAAGATATATTTGGATTTTTTAATTTTTTTACATAATTTAAATGGATATATGAACTCAAACCGAACCCGCAAGGATTCGAACCGAACCCGAACCGAAAAATAGAAATACTCGAATGAGTCTTGAACCTCTAGGCTCAAAAACCTCAAACCCGAATAAATCCGAACCGAACCCGAACGGATACCCGAACGCCCACCTCTAAAGTAATCTCTCTCTAGCAACAATGAAGGAAACCATGATCTGAGTCCAACGGTTTACATACTAAACTCTTTTGGACCTAGTTCTTCCGAGATGCAAATGAAGAAAAAGAACCAAAGAAGAGAGTCTCGTCTAAGCAAAAAAAGTTAAAGATGGATAAAATCAAGTGCTAGTCTATCAGCTTTTGAAGATAAGAAAGAGTAAGGAAAATGAGTGTGAGAGAAAAGAAAAAGTCTAAAAGAGTTTAAAAGCTTAAGTAAGGAGGCCAAACACCAAAACTCGATGGCGATCCCATGGAAGGGATTGCCAAAGTCTAGTTTTTGGTTATACATATAAATCATCTTTAAGCATGACCAAAACCTAACTGTAACCGTATTTTGGAACGTAACTGTAACAACCCGGTTTTTTCTACCCGATACCTTTGTAGAAAACCAGTTTCCCTTAAACCAAGTTTTAATCCTTTGTATTTAAGCTAATTAACCCTAAAAACTGAACTAAAAATTTCCCATCCTTTTCCCCAGTGAGCCGTCGACCCTCATAGCAGAGAGATAAAGGAATTTCCACAGCAAACAATAAGAGGGAAAGGAGAAATGAAGGAAAGAGATAAACCTGGTGCTGTCCTGCAGAAAACATAATGGATATTTTGTGGTAAAAGCAATGATCGGCCGACCAAATCATCTTTTATGGATCTAAATTTTCTACAGAAGGTAAAGGACCATTAGATCGAAATTATACAATTTGTAGAACGCTTTTTCATCGAGTATTGAATGAGTTATGGTCGATTTACTGAGAGACATCTTTGCAATTCGAATATGCGATCAACTGGTGTTTGAAGGGAGATTCCGAGAGCAAATGGAGTTGTCCGCGTAAAAAAGGAGCTAAGGAGCTTCAAGTCAAGGTTCCAGAGAGTTGCAGACGGCCAGAAACGTTCTCGAGAACGTGTATTCTTTCGGTACGTAAAATTGCCATTTTTCCCCTGTCCGGGTTTCCTGTTTTGGAAAATTTTCAAATATGGCAGGTTTCCATATTTGGTAAGTTTCCATTTTAGGAAAGTTTCCTTTTTGGGCAGATTTCCCTTTTTGGCAACTTTCCTGTTCGGGTAGGTTTCTTTTTTGGTTAACTTCTATATATGGTATGTTTCCATAAATAGTAAGTTTCCTCTTTAAGTATGTTCCCATCTAAGGACTGATTCGGGTTCCTATTTCAGGTTTCTTTTCAGAAGGAGGTTCAACAATGGAGAAGAAGAATAACGGAGGATTGACGTGGGGGAAAAGCTCAGAAGAAGGAACGTCAGTCGGCCATTCCAGAGTCGTCTCTTCGATGTGGCTAAGGTGAGGAGTTCTCGTCCCCGTTTTACTCGTTACTTGTTTAACTTCGTTACACTAGGATTAGAGTATCGGTCGGTGTCGAGCTATAAGTATCGGCATGAATATGTACTAAATATTATGTATTGCTACGACATAAGGTCTTATACGCCTAAGTGCGATTGTTTGTTGGTTCGCTAAGACGAGCCTAGGCTAGAACCTGAACTGTGAGAACATAGGTTTGTCTAATGAAAGGACTAGGTTAAACCGAAATTGCTTGAGAATTACATAAAAGATATTGATTGCATGTAAATGAATGAGGTGATTATGTGTTGTCGTGTGAGATTCGACGAATGAGGCCTACCCAGACAACGGGTGAGATCCGCCGAGGGGAGGCACACCTGGGCGCGACATAGTGGTGCGCAAAGTAGTTACTGCGGATAGCATGCGCGGGGGAGACCCTGACGAGGGAGAACTCGAGTGCTGGTGGTTTGGCAGGTAACACGCGCGGGGAACCTGATGGAGGAGAACCAGGTGTTACAGTTGGGTTAGATTCGCCGAGTATGAGGCGCACCATGCAGGTGAGATTCGCCAATGTTGAGGCACACCTAACGAGTGCGACTCGCCAAGTTTGAGGCACACCTAGTGGGTGAGATTCGCTGGATGAGACACACCCAATGGGTGGGTGAGGTTCGTCGAATGTCACACCCTGTCGTTTAAGCGCTTTTTATGTGTCATTTATGAGTCGATTTTGTGTCGTGTTGTTTAGTAAATGCTTGCACGGCACACTAGGTGCTTCCTGTGCTCTTTAGGGATTGTGATCTAGTTCTAGTCTTTAGGGGTTGAGCGGGTAGCGCCTGAGGCGGAGTCGGGTACGTCCTCACTGAATGAATTGTTTGAAAAGTCACTCACCCCTCTCTTTTTTCTCTTTTTACTTTGGTGTTTATGCAGGTTTCAACCAGAAGTGAAAAATTAATGACCGATTGGTGAAGTTTGCTTCGGTTTTGGCGGTACTATTTGGGACATTCTAGTTCCCTCGGGATAGGGATAATACAAGTGGTATAATAGCCTAGGTTAAAGGTCGCTCCGGTTCTGACATGGAGGGTCATAGATTTTCAAAAATAAAATGTTTTTTGAAAATTTTAAGATTTAAAGTTTTCCTGGCTAGCCACCAAAAATACCGAATTGCGAAAAGAATTTCAAATCACCAACTCGGGTATTAGTCTAACTTCTAGCTTTAGGGTTCTTCTTTTGAGTTCCAAGGCGCTAGAGCATCAACTGCAAGAGTTTCTGGATCTCGGCTACCGCATCAACCATCATACATCTTCTAGTGCCATGATCATTGGAGTTGACACGCCATGTCATGAGTCTGTAAGGGAGCACCGAAGACAAGATCTAGATCGGGGTGTTAGGGGTAAAATAGATTGTGTGTTGGGTTTTATTTATTTGCTTGTGCTTGCGAGTATAGGTCCTTAGGTTTCCGAGTCTTAGTGTTTTTCCGGGGAGAGGAGTCCTCATTCCGTGTCAGTTTCCTTCTTGTAGCCCATCCTTCAAGCTCCAAAGCTTAAGTCAGAATTGACATAGCTCACGTGATAGTACATTCGACCGAAACTCATGTATGAACGTGACTACAACATCTCGAGCGGGTTGTAGCTGCTCTCAAGCCACGAACTCAACGCATAAGGACCAGTGGTAGTTACCGTCGGTGACTAGATAGCTACTCCCGTGACCCGCTGTTGTACTTCACCGTTGTGGAGCCATTTCTAAATCCTTCTTAATTCAGCGTCGTCGATTCTTCAACTTGCTGCAGTTGGTTGTACCAGAGCTACCAGAAGGTTTGAATTGGAGAGCGCGCTCATTTCAAAGGTCCAAGGAGCTTCAGCAACGATTGGGGAGCACACGACAATCAAGGAGGTTTTGTATTGCTGGGAGTTTGTAGGAGTAAGTTTCGTCGGTTCAAGGTAGTGGAGGATGAGCAAGGACAGTTTGGCTAGATCACCAAGCTGTAAGGACGCAACCGGATAAAGAGGTCACCTTGGGTGTTGAGATGATGTTCGGTACGTCTAGAGCTCCACCAAGTAAGAAGAGGAAGCTCCAATGGAGTTAGAATAAGTCTTGAGGACATGGTTTTCAGGGATGGAAACTTGGTCAATCACCAAGGGAAAAGAACTATATGGGACTGGACCACAAGTGGATGTTGTTAGGATCCAAGGATGTTGTTAGGAAAGCACCATGTGTATTTGTTTGCTAGAAAGCTAGAGCATGGAAGGAAGTAGAGCGTAATAAAAGAATGGTGGGTCAGTAAGCAAGTGTCGTACCTCGCTCAACCAAGTTCAATTTAGGGCTAAAGGAATGCCCTAAGGCAAGAGGTATAAGGACATAACCTCAACTATGGATGAGGGTGTGAGCATAAAGGACAAATCTTGTAAGAAACGACCTCCTATATAAGAACTGAGGTATAACAAGAACTGCCTAGAAAGAATCTAGGTATAGTACGTGGTGGGAAGATGGCCCGAAGTTGGCAGCAACTGGCGTAAACAAGAAAACCATACTTGTGCATGAAAGATAATTGCTAGTGGATATTGTTGAGATCAAAGGACATATTCTCCATGGATCATAGACGACAGAGAAAGGAAATCTTTGGTGCATAAGGAAATGTACAACTGTGGTCTCCCCAGAAGGAGGACACTTCGAAGGTTGGTCAGAAACTAAGCGGGAGAGAGTTGAGACCTAGAGTTGAGAATGGTCCAAGGAAGACCGAACGTATGTGCTGGCACATTCGATTGGAATCATGTGCAAACATACCAGTTGTCCGTAGCTGAGGGTGTTGCAATTCTTAGAATTCGGGACGAATTCTCTGTAAGGAAGGGAGAATGTAACAACCCGGTTTTTCCTACCCGGTTCCTTTGCAGAAAACCAATTTTCCTTAAACCGAGCTTTAACCCTTCCTATTTAAGCTAATTAACCCTAAAACCTAAACTAAAATTTTCCCATACTTTTCCACAGTGAGCCGTCGACCCTCATAGCAGAGAGATAAAAGAATTTTCGCAGCAAAAAATCAGAGGGAAAGGAGAAATGAAGGAAAGAGATAAAGCTGGTGCAGTCCTGCAGAAAACAGAATGGATAAGTCGTGGAAAAAGCAACGATCGGCCGCTCAAATCACCTTGTATGGATCTCAATTTTCTACAGACAGTAAAGAACCCTTAGATCGAAATTCTCAAATTTTTATAACGCTTTTTCATCGAGTATTGAATGAGTTATGGTCGATTTACTGAGAGGCATCTGTGCAGTCCGAATCTGCGACCAGTCGGTGTTTGAAGGGAGATTCCGAGAGCAATTAGAGTCTGATCGGAGCATACTCGGTGGCTGTGGATAGAGGACGTTCGGGGCTTTATTAAGACCGTTCGGATCGTCAATTGATCGGTTAGTTTGCGAGTTAGAGCTTCGTCTTTGTACGACATTGAATCGGTCAGATTTCCAGAAATCGGTTGTTAGATTGTATCTCGGTTTTGATTGGGTTAAAGGGTGTTTTTGGAGCTGATTCTTTTTGGAGCTCATTCTTTGTGGGATCAATGATCGGGTTCAGATGAGCGGAGAAGCGCGTCCCGGAAGTTGGTGTAGAGAAGCTGTCTGCATAAAAAAGGAGCTAAGGAGCTTCAAGTCAAGGTTCCAGAGAGTTGCAGACGGCCAGAAACGTTCCCGAGAACGTGTCTTCTTTTGGTAAGTAAAATTACCATTTTTCCCCTGTCCGGGATTCCTGTTTTGGAAAGTTTCCAAATATGGTAGGTTTCCATATTTGGTAAGTTTTCTTTTTAGGGAAGTTTCCTTTTTCGCCAGGTTTCCCTTTTTGGTAACTTTCCTATTCGGACAAGTTTCCTTTTTGGGTAACTTCTATTTATGGCATATTTCCTTAAATAGTAAATTTCCTCTTTAAGTAAGTTCCCATCTAAAGACTGATTCAGTTTTTTATTTCAGGTTCCTTTTCAGAAGGAGGTTCAACAACGGAGAATAAGGATAACAGAGGATTGACGTGGGGGAAAAGCTCAGACTAGGATTAGAGTACCGACCGGAGTCGAGCTATAAGTCTCGGCATGAATCTGTACTATGTATTATGTATTGCTACGATATAAGGTCTTATACGCCTAAGTCGAGCCTATGCTAGAACCTGAACTGTGAAAACATAGGTTTGTCTAATGAAAAGACTAGGTTAAATCGACATTGCTTGAGAATTACATAAAAGATATTGATTGCATGTAAATGAATGAGGTGATTATGTGTTTTCGTGTGAGATTCGACGAATGAGGCCTACCCAGACAGCGGGTGAGATCCGCCGAGGGGAGGCACACCCGGGCGCGACGTAGTTGTGCGCGGAGTAGTTGATGCGGATAGCATGCGCGGAAGAGATCCTGACGAGGGAGAACCCGAGTGCTGGTGGTTTGGCAGGTAACACGTGCGGGGAACCTGACAGGGGAGAACCAGGTGTTACAGTTGGGTGAGATTCGCCGAGTATGAGGCGCACCATGCGGGTGAGATTCGCCGATGTTGAGGCACACCTAACGAGTGCGACTCGCCAAGTTTGAGGCACACCTAATGGGTGAGATTCGCCGGATGAGACACATCTAGTGGGTGGGTGAGGTTCGTCGAATGTCACACCCTGTCACTTAAGCGTTGTTTATGTGTCGTTTATGAGTCGATTTTGTGTCGTGTTGTTTAGTAAATGCTTGTGCGGCACACTAGGTGCTTCCTGTGCTCTTTAGGGGTTGTGGTCTAGTTTTAATTTTTCGGGGTTGAGCGGGTAGCGAGTGAGGCAGAGTCGGGTACGTCCTCACTTAATGACTTGTTTGAAAAGTCACTCACCCCTCTAATTTTTTCTCTTTTTTCTTTGGTTTTTCTACAGGTTTCAGCCATAAGTGAAAAATTAATGATCGGGTGGTGAAGTTTGCTCCGGTTTTGGCGGTACCATTTGGGACATTCTGGTTCACTCGGGATATGGATGTTACAGTAACTGTTACGTTTTCAAACCGTAACCCTATGAAACGATTACAACCGTTACCGTCAACCTTCAAAGTATATTAGTTATGGTTAAACAAAATTTTTAGTCGTAACCGCTAGTTAACTGTAACCATATTTAAACCGTCGGTAACCATGAGATTAACCGTAAAGTTGTAACCGTAACCGTTTTTAAAAAAAGAATTATATATATATATATATGTACACATGTTTTACGTGGACTCTATCAATAACAATATGCAAGAACCTTATGTATCGACAAAAATTGATTGATACCATTATTTTCATAGTTCAGTTACCACTTTCATTAGCATTAGAATATACATCATATATTTATTTATCTTATAAAAAACAATTAAAATTCAAATTTATTCATTTTAAGAAGTCAAAAATCTCCAAAGTAAATTGCTTTTACTTCTATCTTCATAATAGATATAAAAAAGTAAAAATTGTTTACTCCAAATTAAAATCTATGATCAAATATTTGATGACACAATTATAGATCGTTTTATCATCAAAACTATAAAAAAAATATGAATATAATCGTTTTGGTTGGATTTAACCAAAACCAAACCAGCAAATGAACTCTAACTATTTTTTTAGTGTAGAAAAATAAAATAAAAAATTTTCTTTGAACGTATCATTTATTTTTAAAACATACTTTTAAATATAATAATTATTATTAAGTTAGTTAATTTTATTTATCTTATCTAAATAATTTTTTTAAATATAATAATAATTAAAATTATTAATCATATCTTAATTATCAGATAATTGTAACCGTATTTAACCGTAATTGTATCTAACCGTAACCGTTTAACCGTAACCGTAAACATTTTAACCGTATATTAAATGGTTAATGTTAAAGTTAAACATTTTTCTAACTGAAACCGGTAGTTAATCAACTTTAACCGAAGTAACCGTAACCGTGATCATACCTAGTAAATAACGTATAGGCGTAATTGCAATTTGCATACAACATAAATAATTTGTTTTATTTTTGTTGGGTCGACAAAATTAGTCTATATTTTGTGGTTGAATTGAATAAATGTAGGCCGCAAAAAGAAAAAGAATCTTAAAATGCAATTGTCTTCTTCTCTACCAGCCAAAAAAATCTAGAAGATTCTCAAATCTCATTTCTGAGGCGTAGGTGAGAGGCGTGGCGATAAGCTTTCTTCTTTCTTCTCTTCACCCCCATGGAATTTTGACGAAGAAGATAATAGAGAAACTCAAAATTTGGTTTCTCTTCAACAATCAGAAAAAATGATCAAGTTTTGCTTCATGACTTCTCATGGCTATTCAATCCCTGGGCTTGGTCTTCCTCAAGAACTCACTAGCAGAGAAATCATCAAGGTAATTAATTCATCTTATTATATCTGTCCTTCTCGCTTTGGAATCTCATGTTGATTTGAATGATCCGATTTATCTGGGTTCGTGCAAAATTGATGTCTTTCGTCTATTTCTTATTGGATTCGTCAGCTTGAATGCTTCAGTTTTTCTGGGTTCATGTAAAGTTAGCACCTTTGATTCGGCATCTTGTTTGATTGTGTTATTGTCAATGGTTGTTAGCAGAATAGCCGGTCTTATCTGGTGAATCCCGGAACGAGTCAGGAGATCATACCACCTGCAAGATCCTTCAATCTGAATCCAGAACACTTGGAACCATGGAAACCGTTTTGTTCATTTAGCAAATCTAGCCACCTCGTGGAGATTGACTCAGCTATGATGAAGCCTAAGTTCATGGATGCTCATGGTAAGATCATTCGTTTCTGGTTTTATCTAACTGGTTAATGGGTTTTTTTCACATGAACTTGTTATATGTTTGAAACAGTGACGGTGCCGGAATCTCTGGTGTTGAGCTTTGGAATCGCTGGGAAGTATGCGAGACAAGAAAAAGTGATGGAGTTTCTTTTGTCTAGGTCCGAGGAGTTTAAGGACAGAGGGTTTGATGCGTCTCTGCTATCTGAATTGATGGAGCTTGAGGTTATCAAGTCCAGTTCTCAGCTACTACCATATGATGCTTCATCGGTTCTTTACTTGAATCAAGAATTAGGAAAACCGGTTTTAGATCTCTTTAGAGATATGGTGGATAATCCAGAGTTCTCTGCACAATTGAATGGTCACGTTCTGTTCCCTCCAAGTAGCAGTCCTGAGTTGAATGATATACTTTCGATTGCTTCTGAGTTCAATTTGTCAAGGAATCCAACAAAAGGGAGTCAATTCTCACCGCTTGTCCCACACTTCCAGAGGTAAACATTCCACAGACAGCCTTACTTTCTTTTGCGTGGGTTTCACTAGTTGTTAAAGGCTTTTGCTATCCTCTTTAAGCAGGTTTGACAGTGAGTTATTAAAACCGGTTACAATACTAGCACCTTTGAAGAGGTAAGTCTAATATCATCTTATCTTTTTATGTTTTGTGTAGTTAGTGTTCTCATATTCTAACAACGGTTTCTTTTGATTCAAACAGTCCTGAGAAAACCAGGCTTAAGCCTTCCCCGAAGAAACATAACACAAAGAAAAAAGCTAAAGAGAGGGACCTTTACAAAAGAAATCATCTCCACGCTTACGAGAGCCTTCTGTCTTTAATGATAGGCAATGACAGTCAGCAAAAGCACACAACAATACTCTCTCTACAGAGATCATGCGGAGAACTCTCAGAGCTTCTGACTCAGTTTTCTATCAGTGTGGCTGGAACTGGAATCGCTGTGCTCTTCTCTGTGGTCTGTAGCCTTGCTTCAAGACGTGTACCCTTCTGCGCAAACAAGTTCTTTGACACTGGACTTGGTTTCAGTTTGGTAATACTGTCCTGGGCTGTGAATAAACTCAGGGAAGTTATTGTTCATGTTAATAGGAAAGCAAACAAGCCAGGTTCAAGTTTGAAGAATGATGAAATCATAAGCAGTGTGGAGAGAAACATCAAGGAGGTTTACTTCAGAGCCGCCACGGTAATAGCTATGTTTGCGCTGAGGTTTGCATGTTGAAAACTCCCAGTGAAGGGTTGGAATCTTGATCTACTACTCCATGGAAAGCTAAAAGGTTGTTTGTAAACGACTTAAACTTGTTTAGTACTGAGATTGTAAATGTGCTTATGATGATAAGCTATTCTGCTATTGTTGTGTAGAACCTACGAGGTCAAAATTTTTGGAGAATGTTAATTGTTTATAAGAATGTGTTTGATACTAAAAAGGAAAGAAAAATCTCTGAATAAAACTAAAGGTTTTGCTGCGTAGTATTCAGAATTAATGCTAAATAAAGCAGAGGAGCTGATGCAGAAAATCATCAGTTCAGAAGGAATCCTAGGGAAAACATCAAAAGATCTCTCTCTTTTTCTCTGATATTCTCAAAACAGGTCGTTGATGGGTTCGTAGAGAAAAGCTTGAAAAAATCTGTATGACAAGAACCCACCCAGCTCATCAGTTTTGATACCACACCTGCTCCAACAACTATTGCAACCTTCTTCAGCAAGAGTACACCTTTGACCTGCTTATACAAATTCACAAAAAGGAAGGATCTTTAACTCTCAAGAGAGGGGAAGAAATTTGAACTTGGATGATCGCAACCTGAACTATGTGGTAAAATTTGTCACCTGGCTCGTGACAGGCCGGCTTAGCTCAAAATTCGCAGTGACAATGTCACCGGGGAAAACCATCCCCACATCTCCAGGTAAAGTTTATATTTCCTGTGACTTTTACAGTCCACGAGAGAACCTGTGGACTGTAGTTAGACATAAAAGGAGTATGCCGCCCACCTTCCCGTGCCATGAGCATGTAAATCTCATGAATGAACCAGGCTTCACAACCACCCAATAAGTAACCTCAGAGGAAAATATGTACTTGGGTAGAGGTTGGTTTAGCTATGTTGATCCAAAAACTATTGAGAAACAAGTAGTCATAAAACAAAAGCAAGAACTTACAGTTCCAAGCTGGATGTCTTCTCTCTTTAGTCCATGTAACTGAAGTCCTATTTTATCACCTGCCTGAATATAAGTTTCAGTGCATATGACGATCTCTTCCAAGTTGCATTGATCTAACTTGTCCATTGTCATAAACTTTCTTGAACATCTCGACGACAGTAACTATCAACTTCAATGGAGGCCTCTGAAAGTTAAAAATCTTTTAATTAGGAAAAAAGATTCACTGGGACAGGTAATGGTTAACTATAATTAGCATCTCAACTTCTTCACCTACTTTAATAGTTCCCTGTTGGATACAACCAGTTGAAGCAGTTCCACTGCCCCTTCAGAAAAACAGAAAACATGAAAGATACACAAAAAACAAAAAAGAACCTTATCGGAATCTAGATAAAATCTCCAACTAGCATCAAGAAAGGTTTGTTGAACACACTAACAGACTCAGGAGTTTCATCTACCGCATTCATTAGCTTCAATACAGCTTTCCTTCCGATTTCACCGTCTATATCCTTCAAAGTTGCAACCCTGACAAACCCTTCAACATAACCATAAAGGCAGGATTCTTCCAAACAGCATACTCCCCTCAGAATAGTTATGCAGATTACCAACAATGGAAACCACGGATTCTGCGTCTTCAAAAATCTTACATACTTTTTTCTCCGTAGTTTCTCTTACGTTTGCACTCAAACCAATTGTTCACAGCTTAGCAAAGGTGATAAAGACGGATAGAAGGAGAGTATGATTGCAAGATAGAAGGAGAAACAAGAGGGATCAACCCTAATAACTACATTGGCAGCCAAATCCCACCACTGTTGTGTTTTTTTAAACCAAACAACTTCAACCAAAAACAGTTATCAACAAGCAATCAATCGGTATGCATGCCTCTCTATCTCAATATCAATGCTTATTCTCCTACCCATCAATTTTCTCAGGAAACGAATCCAAAAATAGACAACACATACAGACAGAAATCCGAGGTTGAAAGCTTGACAAGACGGTGGTGAAGAGTGACTGTTGAAATCCGACGCCATAAGACTCGCCGGAGTTGCTGGAATTTACCGGCGGACTAACAATCAACGAAGGAGAAAGATCGGCGGGTGTTTGGATTTTGACGATAATGATGGGCAGCTAGAAATTGTTTTTCAGTTGTTCAGTTTCGTCCCACATCGGTCAGCTATGAATTGTTTGCTACATACCTTTTATTATAAATACGAGTCGAATCATCTCTTCCAACTCATACCTTTCTCGGCCTTTTGGCTAAGATCAAGTGTAGTATCTGTTCTTATCAGTTTAATATCTGATATGTGGGCCATCGGTCCACAGGATATTAACTCTATTTTTTAAGGGAGAAAGTCCATAAGATAGCTTGCTGTCTGGGCTTTCAAGAGTTGTCCATGCGTTGCACTATTGCACGGGTCTGGCTCAGCCCACCAACTAATTAAATAAAGTCCACTATAGATATAGGCCTAATTGGGCCTTTTAGAAATTAAAATTTCATATTATTTAGCTATTGTTCGGCAGAAAAAAATTGACAGAAACATCATTTTCTTTTCCCCTTGTGATCATTATTAAAAAAGAGAAAGAGTCGAAGGAAACATTCACAAATGTTAACGCTTTTATAACATAACATGAACTTTATTTTAAAAATTTTTATATCCATATTTCCCCAACCTTCCAAATTCTTTCATTGTGATACCAACGAACAATAACTCGAAACCAAGAACACATTCCTAACCGTGGTTGAAGAAGAAGACTCTGCCACCGGAATAAGTCTCTTTATCAGACTATGCATTTTTACCCAAAATTCGGGTCTTCGACCCTGATCGACCTGAAAAATCCGGTACTGAACCAAACCAAAAGTTTGCAAAATATTTGACTGATCTTAAAATCTTATATCCGAAAAACTGGAATCCAACCCGAACCGATTAGATATCCGAAAGTATCCAAATTTAATTATACATTTGATAATATTAGTTATATTAATGTTTTAAATAATCTAGAGATATAAATTTATAGTTCTAAATCCAAATTATTAATAATTTTTACGGGTTTGAGTACTTTTCGAATTATTTCGGATAATAAGGGTAAAAATAATCGATTTGAACCGAATCCAAATTTTATTTTAGATAGTTTCAAATATTTCTTTAGGACCCGAATCAGACTAGATCCAAAGTTTTTGGAACCGAACCGAATTGTGAAATTACCCAAATGGTTCCTAAAATCCTAAATGCGAACTACACTACTCGAATCCGACCCGAATATTTGAAGGTCTACCCCTAAATCTCTTTCACTGGTTTCACTCGCCTTGGCGCATTGTAACAAACGCCCAAGGTACTTGTTGGTCCCCTATAAGGCCTCAAATCTGTCTGCTATTATCTCATTAGGCACTGCTCCTATCATGATCTGTACCTCATGAATTCTTGATATGGCTTTGGTGAATAGCTCACGGGTTATGTCGATGTCTATTGTGGGTTTATAGCATAGTTTGTTCCGAGTTCCAGACCAGAAGCTGTGAGTACAGTTATAGGAGCATCCAATGGGTGATGGAACCATTCTGTTAGCAATCTTTGTAACCTGGGGATAAGCCACTACCTTATGTACTCGCCTTCCCGTATCATATTTTAAGCCATTGCATTGCCATTGCCATGGCCTTATGTTCCTAGCTAGTTTCTATTTAGGAAAATGGGAGTAAAAGATAACAAGACATATAAAAGGAAAATTGTAGTTCATATCTTCTTCATCGCTTGAGGAGAAGTATCATAGTTCATACACTACAACATTAACTTTTCCATCCTCCTCATTAAGAACCCAAGTAAAATTTCAAAAATGGCTCTTGTTCCTCTATTTTTTCTTAGCCATGAGTTGGTAATATCCCCATCCACAATAGTATAGTTGTAGTCCACACTATTGGAAGTGGAAGTGGCAGAAGCATGATTCACTTCAATCCAAACAAGCACATAAGGTCAAAGGAAAGAGGTGACCTATTCCTTTTTCACAATCGCCGATAAGGTGTTAGGAATCGATTGCAGCGAGAAGCCTCTCTCGGCCAAGAAGCAAGAGTGTCGGTGCGGGAGTAATACAATCAGTTTATTAGTGGAATAAAAAAAGAAATATTTTTCTTGTGTAAATGAAAGGAAATTTGATCGCTTAAAAGAACACAAAGGTTCCTAATGTAAGAATTATGAAAGACTAGAGGACGTGCTACGCGCGGTTTTTTTCTAACAAAATGTCTTTTGAAATGATAGTTAATCTTTAAATTTAAAGAGTTAAGTTAAGAGGTGTTTGATTGATGGTAATAATGCAACCTTTGATAACTTTATATATTAGTTGACAAACTAAAGCGAAAAAATGTTGAAAATGTCTGCACCATAACTTTTTTATTTTAAAGATTATGAACATGTTTGCAGTTTTTAAGGCTTATTTTCCGCTACCCACGAACTCTTTATCAATTTTTTTGTTATTATTCCAACTATAAGTTTCATAAAAGTTAAAAAAAATAGCAAAAAATATGGTATTTACATTACATTATATTTTAGTATTTTCTTAGCGTTAAGAGTTTTTGGTTGACACATGATAGTTTCTTCAATTTGGAGTATTGATCGGTTAATAAGGGATGAATATAATCTTGAAATGAATATGACACAGTTGAGACCTAGTGTGCATGATTAAAGAAAATGGCGACAACTATAGATGAATAACATATAACGTGATATATGTGTAGGTTACTGTAGTTTTATCATCTTTTACGTACAACATCAATTTTCTTTATCAATTATTGTTCCAATTTTTGATTAGTAACTATTATCTCAAAGTGTAGTTAATAAGTCCTTGTATCGGCTTTTTACTCTTATATTTATATAAACTACTCACGTATCTATAAATTTGATTAATATTAAATTTACATTTTCATCTTCTTGTCAAATATAACTCATGTGAGCTTATAGTTCTTTAAATTAATCCGCCTCTCATTTTCCCTTATATATGTTTCCATGTTTCTGAATGTGTTCATAAGCGAATAATTACTATTTCTCTCTTTGGATAGTACAAATCGTGGTAAAACTTCCGATTTTCTACTGTATAGTTCAATAGCATGTAAGCACGACTGACATGACAACTGAAACCACTTCTTCATATTGCTTGCATAATCATTAATCACTATTTTCTTGTAAGCATGCACCAATGTCTAACATAAGTATTTATTCACAAGAAAATCCGACTCCATCTTATTCTATGAAATTTTCTATGATAGTGAAACCGATATTGAGATATGGGAAGTTTGGTAATTTTTTTTTGAGGTAAACTAACACACTTTGGATCTAAGGAGTTAGTTAACAAATAATTTAAGTTTTTTTAGCCTCAAACATAGTGTCCAAGTTCCTCTATGGAGAAGATATTTCTTATTTTAGTCATTTTTCTTCTTACACCATAACTAAGAAGAAATGGCAGTTTGGTTGCAGTCGTTGTGCCTGCAAATCATGAGTTATATATATTCATTGTTTAAATTGCTTAGGCTTTGCAAAAGTACAACACATCACATGATTACATTCAAGTGCACAAAATGATGGAAGAGAGTAAACAAAAAGTTGTTCAATAATGGATCATTTATGCAAAGAAACCGAAACTAAATCTACTCATGTATATATGTATATGTGTGTATATATATATTTTTTAATCAGATAATATGTTATATTTGTTGATTGACTTGAAATAATATTTTGTTATAAAATTATCGCTTGGTTCTTGAGAAGAACGAAAAACGAAAACATAAGAACCAAAATGCTACGGGTTTCGGTTGTGGATCAAGCAATTGGTTTCTTGGTCGATAGATTTTGTATTTTGTCCAGTCACATTCATGCGATTCTTGAACTTACTATTGAGTCCTCTAAAATTTCATGCTTTTCATTTGCTTGAATGAAAATGTACACGTGGAAAATAATGTTTCTCATATGTTTTTTATGGAAGAATTATGAAAGATTAAGGAGGATTTAGTATGTTAGAATGAAGAACATGTTTGAAGTTTAAGAGAAGAGAGAGAGAAATACAAGCATTTTGTATATTTCCTTGATGTATCAAACATTATAATTATGTGTTCTTAACTAGAACAACTAAGGAAGAAGAAGACAACTCAAATTCAAAATTCAAAATAAATGAATCGGAGACAACTCATTAATGACTTCCTTCATTTTCCCAACGGATATGTAGTCAGTCTTTTTCTCAATATTATTGCTTCCAACGGATATATAGTCTGACTAGGCATATAGCCGACCTATTTCTCAACACTTCCAACTGATATATATCTAGTCGACTAGATATATAGCCGGTCTATTTCTCAACACTTAATGCCCATTCGATAAAGTCTCTTGCTATCACAGCCACGCCGCACGTAGCAGCCTTTATTGCTACTGGACCGTCTGTGTTGTGTTCACTTTTGTTTACGGAGGGTTCAAAGAAGAGTAAGATTCAGCTGAGCAGGGTGACCATGCATCCCAAAAACGGAGTTGAGTGCAAAAAGAGTCCATAACTCTCGGTTTAATCTGAGAGGAAACCAAATGCAGTCTCCGTTTGACTTCCCTTACAATTCTCCAAAACGGAGTTCTGCTTACAGCTTGGATTCCCTTCATGGCGTCTGGAATTTCTCTCAGGCCATAGTATATGATTGCAGTAAAGCAGAGCTTTAGGATCAGGCCAATAAAGGCCGAATTCTGAGTTTTCTCTTTTAGAATCCATTGGCAAACATCATGAAGGTTAGTTGCTGGCTGATCATATCAACATTTCGAACTGAGCTGAGACCAAACCCACCCTGCATAGCTGCACTGAAGAAATGTTCGACACTTTCATCTTCAAGCATGCACATGCCACATAGAGTCACGGTGTTGGTTATTTTTTTTCCATTGAAATTGCTTATTTCATCATAAAGCAGAAAGTAAACACCTTCATGATTTCAGTGGCCTTCCCTTGATCAACATCCCCAAAAGAATGTACATATTCAAGTACAGGTGATTCAATAGCAGCAGGCCTAGGTGGGGAGAGATCTTACTAGCCTTCCCGCACGACTGAGCACAAGAAATGTGTTTTGGTACTTTCAGTTCCTTCTCTCGTTGGGGCTTACACAA
The DNA here is from genome assembly GCA_900406275.1 of Anastatica hierochuntica. Taxonomy (NCBI): domain Eukaryota; kingdom Viridiplantae; phylum Streptophyta; class Magnoliopsida; order Brassicales; family Brassicaceae; genus Anastatica; species Anastatica hierochuntica. The sequence continues at coordinate 5,221 of OVAN01005659.1, read as the reverse complement.
GAGTATTTCTGAACAGCATGTTCCAATACTGACAACACAAGAGCAAAAAGAACAGAGGAAAACCATTTCATTACTAATCAGAAGTTAATTCCATTATATACATAAATGGAAAGAACAAACTCACATTCGAGTAGAAGGGGCCATAGAACAAACTCAGGGAAAGAAACGAAATCTGTCCGAGTCAAGAGCCTTTCTTATCATTTTCTTCCTCGTGCTTGCTTGGAAAGAAGAAAAGTTTTCACATGCTTCAGTGGCGGATCTTACTACAGCTGTTCTCCTACTACTATATTTCAGTTTCAAAATTTAGTCGACTCGATGTTTACTTAAACGTATTCTTGTCTTTCTTATTTGATCTTCTTAAAATCTCAGAAGCAGCAAAATATTTAATCTCATCATTGATGGGTTCCTAGAGAAAATCTTGAACATGCTTTCAAGAATTGGCGCTTCCTAAGCTTTTATCTTATATGATTAGACCCCTATGGATGATAAGGATTAGACCTATGGATGATAAGGATTTATAAAATCCATAAAACATTGTTCATATGAGACAATGGATGGAGTCTTCTGCTCAGAAATCCAACAAAAAATACAAATGTATTCGGTTTCCAAGAACACAAATCTCATTTATTAATGACATTTCTATGAATGTTTAGCTTGGGAGAATTCAAAAAAAAAAAACAACACTGAACAAAACAGATAATTGGGAAAGAATAGGAAGTGTGGCTTTTTTAGAACTTCACAAAGTAGGAAGCAGAAAATCGAAAAGTGAAGAACAAAAAGGAAATTTCGTGTACTCTATTTCCCGTTGGAAACTTAAATTATGCTTCTCTAGTATTTGATCTTAACCAAAGTTTCAGCGCAGTAACAAAAAGAATTATCATAACTGATGGATTCTTAGAGGAAAAACCTTGAACAAAGGAGAAGATAGCGCTTTAGAGAACTTTTAGCTCATTACTTTTGATACGACACCAGCTCCAACTGTTCTACCTCCTTCTCTTAAGGCAAATCTTTGACCTGTTTCACAAGACAGAAGTCAGACATTTCAAAATTGTTTAAGCATCAAAGAGCCATGTGTCTCTCTGTCTGTAAGATCCTTCACCTGGTTCGAGTGGGACAGGCATGATTAGCTCAAAGACCGCGGTGACATTGTCACTAGGCATAACCATCTTCACGCTTTCAGGCAGTTCTACTTTTCCAGTGATATCTGCAGTCCTCAAGTAAAATTGAGGCCTATAGTTAGAGAAAAAGGCGGTGTGACGTCCACCTTCGTCCTTTGTAAGCACATAAATCTTTGCTTCAAACTTCTTGTAAGTCTTGCATGAACCAGGTTTAGCAATCACCTAATAAGCAACCATATAGATAATTATAAACTTCAGAAAAGCTGGTTTTGCTATGTTGGTCTTTTTATTCGATCTATGGGTAGTTGTAAGGATGCCTAGCTTACCATTCCACGCTGAATGTCTTCTCTCTTTAGACCACGCAGAAGAAGTCCTACATTATCACCAGCCTAGCATAATAGAAGTAAAAGTTTCATCATGATATTACATGCCTGAAACTTGTCTTTGTAAACTTTAGCAACTGCCCTTACCTGTCCATTATCCAAAATCTTCTTGAACATCTCAACCCCAGTTACAGTCGATTTGACTGGAGGCCCCTGACAATCAAATCTCGAGGTTACACTAACAAAAATGCTTAATTGTAATAGCCTTCAGTAATCATCACTTCAGCTGAATAAATGCAATATGCATGCACACTCACCTCTCTTAAACCCAATATCTCAACTTCTTCACCCACTTTAATAGTTCCCTGCTCAATACGACCAGTTGCAACAGTTCCACGGCCCTTAAAAGAAAAAAAATTATCAGATCTGATTTTTCCAAGAAAAAATTACGAGGATACAGATTAATATACTTGAATCGAGAAAACATCTTCAATTGGCATTAAGAAAGCCTTGTCGAGCACACGAACAGGGTCAGGTATGTATTCATCAACGGCCTAGCTTTCCTTCCAATTTCATCATTTGTGCCCTGCAGTGCAGACAGAGCAGATCCTCGAATGATAGGGATATCATCCCCAGGAAACTTGTAGAAGCTAAGAAGTTCTGGATATAGACAAGAGTTGATGTCAGAAAGCTTAAACTTACTTTATATACTGAAAGAAATAAATTCGGTGACATAGAAGATCTACAGACCACGTAATTCCATCTCTACAAGCTCCAACAACTCTGGATCATCCACTATATCAACTTTGTTTAGGAAGCACACAAGAGATGGAACGCCAACCTGCGGAATATCGCATAATTCAATTGTAGCTAATATGTAACCCAATTAGCTTCAAGTGTTGAGATTGTCATGATGCAAACCTGACGTGCAAGTAGAATATGTTCCTTCGTCTGTGGCATGGGTCCATGTGGACCTGAAACAACAAGAATTCCACCATCCATTTGTGCAGCTCCAGTAATCATATTCTGACAGTTAGCAACTGAAAAATTACAGCTCAAGTGTTTATCAGAGTACTTCGAGGGGCATTCATTTGCTGATGCACTATACTCCACAAAACAATTTCAAGCATCCTAGACTATGGTGCATTTCTAGTAATCATAGTTCAAAGCCGTGAAATTGGAGTTAGAAAAGCTTCAAAATGCATAAAACGCAGTCGTGCAGCTTTAACAAAACACAAGAAGGAGATTAGCATAACGTTTTCTGGAATCTCATCATTGGCAAGACCTATATATGAAGTAAAAGGAATAATTTGTCATCTTACTTTAACATAATCTGCGTGGCCAGGGCAATCCACATGAGCATAGTGACGCTTTGCAGTCTCGTACTCCACATGAGCCTACAGAACCAAAGTAACATCAAGTAAAAATCTTAGGAGATGGGAAATAGAGACAAGAAGAAAACACAGACCGTAGCAATTGTAATTCCTCTCTTCTTTTCTTCAGGAGCTTTATCAATTTCATCAAAAGCAATAGCTTTAGCTTTTCCCTCCTCAGCAAGAACCTAAAAAAAGTATAGGATCTAGCTACACATCAACTTCAAAAGAAAGGTTTCCCCATTGATTCTTGGGAAATGATTTGGGAAGTTTTATGTAACAAAAAAATGAAACCTTAGTGATTGCAGCAGTTAAAGTGGTCTTGCCATGATCAACATGCCCAATTGTTCCAACATTTACATGAGGTTTTTTGTCAATAAACACACAAAAGGAAACTCATTTCGAAGCAGAGAGAATCAACACCAATCAGAATCACTCACATCCTCCATAACACCATCCAATTCAGAGCTTTCGGAGCTGAAAAGAAAAACGGAAACAAAACTCACGTTCGAGTGAAAGTGGCCATCGATCTCCACCACGAGGTTCGGAAAGGTAGATCATCCCCTCCAGTAGAAAGAGAGATCGAGTAAGACGAAGGAAGAGAACCACCACAACGAGAGTAGATCTGGGAAGAGAAGGGAAGAAGACGCTTGGAGCTAGGGTTTCGAAGAACCACGGACGCCATTAGAGATGTCTGAGAGGAAAAAACGATGAATCTACAATTACAATACTAACAAACAATGAAACAACTGAAGTGAGATTTGGGGTTTAAGTTGCCTGAGGGTTTTGAAAATGGTCAGACATTGGCTTCTTTTTAACCCGACCCGAACAGTCAAAAATGCCCATTATAGTGTTTTACAATTTACTGGATTGATATTGGGCATTTGTTTCAATTTACTTTTCCTTCCGTAAGAAATTATATATAAAAATATTATTAGTTGACTAAAAAATGAAATAAAAATATTATTAAAAATTTAGATTGTAAAACTGTAAATATAACCTGTAAATTTAAAATATAAATAAAACATATTATTAGTTATTGAAAACTATGAACTATAATTAATATCGTCCAAATTAATCTAAGATTTTTAATATCACCAGAAACGTCTTTAATTAAATATTAGATTTTGACCCGCGCTTTCAAAACGCGGGATTTTTTTTTTGTATAATGTAGTAATAAAAGAAAGTTACAGATAATATTAGTTTTAATTATAAATAAACTGTAATGAAAAATAAATAGCTTTATTATAGAAACGTATTAACGACATTGATTTAAAGAACATAGGGTTTGTGATCTTAACTACTCTTTCCTTAGTTTTGCTTTCGACCTCCATTGTACGAGAGCTTTCCGACTTCTATCTCGTTACCTTCTCCGGTGTACCCCCTCTGCAACAATGGCTGGCCAACTTCAACATGTCATAGCTGCTATTTCTCTTATTAATGACGAGACAATCGACCTTCCAGATAGTCCGCATTTCACACTTACCTGTGACAACTCCATCAGCCTAGTTGGGAGATTGCTCAACTCGGAGGCACAATACATGGCCAAAATGATAGATGTGGTGCCTCAGACATGGAGGGTCTACGACCGTGTGAAAGGTATTTCCTTGTCCCGTGACCGGTTTCAGTTCATTTTTCAAAGGGAAGAGGACCTACAAACTGTTATGGAGAATTGTTCATGATCCATTAATAATTGGACAATGCTTCTTGAACGATGGGTGGAATCTCCACCACTGGATTTCTTGTTCTATTTTGATGTATGGGTTTGTATGCACAATCTGCCTCGGAAGCACGCAACACTTGACACCATCAACCGTCTTGGAGAAGCAATTGGTCGTGTCGATGAAATTGAGTATGACCCAACTGCCTCTCACAAAACAAAGTATGTTCGTATTAAGGTTCACACAAATGTTGACAGGCCTCTATTACCTTCAAAGATTTTGAATCTTCCAAGAGGTGGTGGATTTGTTTCCATCTTGTTTGAATATGAGAGGATTCATAAGCGGTGTTTCCAATGTCACAGGCTGACACACGAGAACAAATGATGTCCGGTGTTGAAAGATCAAGTGTTAAAGGCAGTATCGTCCATAATAAACCAAGAGGTGAATGCTAAAAAACAGAGTACCCCTGGAATAAGAAGTACATGGATTGCGTTAGATCCTCCTCCGGGATTTGCTCCATTGTTCCCTTTCTTGTCGACGGAAGATCAAAGAATGGATCTTCAATATGTTTCCGACTCCAACCCCACCGAGCGNGATGCAACCCAAGATCTCTGAAACAGGAAAACAGAACCTTTCAGAACTGAATTTTGAAACAGAGTCTGCGAAAGATGAGTTCAAATTCGAAGGAATTGGGGAAGAAAGAGATAGAAGTTTCAGATCTAAAGAATTAACTCTATATATGATGC
>OVAN01005658.1:0-23042 GCA_900406275.1 Anastatica hierochuntica | reverse complement strand
GTGGACTGTTATCGCGGTTTGGGCCCTTTCGGGCCATTTCGCGGCTAAGTGTTTTTACGATTCCTTTCGGAGAAAACGATCCTTCGTAAGATCGTGCAATGACGGTTCTACGAAACGATAGGTCGAATCGTATGGTTTAGACATTTCCGGTGTTCGAGTTAACTGTTGTCGTTTATACGATTGATACGAAATCCTACGGAAAGGATAAGTCTTTACGTTTATCGTCGTGACGCTTTGACAGAAACTCCAATCGAGACGAAACAAGAGATGATCAAATGACGGTTCGAAGGAGACGACGATAGGAAAGGAAATGGTTCAGTCAATGGACAACGAGTGACAATTGTCCGTGTCCTGGCGTCAAGACCAAACCTTAGTCTTGGCGCCAATTGGCGTCAAGACTATATCGATCCTCAGTCTTGGCGCCAATTGGCGTCAAGACTTGGTTGATCTTTAGTCTTGGCGCCAATTGGCGCTAAGAACACTTGGTCTTGGTGCCAATTGGTGTCAAGACTTGGTTGATATTCAGTCTTGGCGCCAATTGGCGTCAAGACTTGGTTGATCTTCAGTCTTGGCGCTAATTGGCGCCAAGATCACCTGGTCTTGACACCAACTGGCGTCAAGACTAGACTCGTTCGTAGTTCGGTCGTAGATTGGCGTTTATATGTTTTCCCGAGACGATGCGGTTATTCGACGTTTGAATGTTTCTCCGAAACGATGCGGTTATCCGATATTTGCAGTGGTTTTGTATCGTTCCGAAGTTCGTATCTTGGGATCCTTCGGGAGTTATTCAGGATCCTCAAACGTAACTTTAGCATTCTCGCATTTAGTTGCTCGTGGATGGCTAGACTTTTTTGAACGATCGTCTACGCGCCAATTGGCTTGTAGTCTTGGAGCCAATTGGCTTGTAGTCTAGATGACGGCAAATCTCGATGACGTTAATTCTAGACGATGACGAGTCAAGACGAAGGTAAGTCTAGACGATGCTTAGTCTAGACGATGATAAGTCTAGACAACGGTAAGTATAAATGACGTTAAGTCTTGACGACGATAAGTCTAGACAACGGTAAGTCTAGAAGACGTTAAGTCTAGACGGTGGTGAGTCCAGACGTTAGTCGTGTTTTCGAGTAAGTCCGATTAGAGATACGATCTTGGACGTTGATTTCGAGATGGTCATTTTTGACACCAACAACGTAGATGTTGGGTGACGGGAGCAAGACTGCCAGGTGACGGGAGCAAGGATGTCGGGTTATGGGACAAAAGGTCTTTGAGGTCGATATGTGCGTTATGTCGCCTCGTTTGGTCGGGACAAACAGACGTATATATAGGTCAGGAACCTATTTTGGCATGTCTTTGTATCTTAGTTTCGTCGACTAGTATGTGCCTTTGTGTGGTCCGAATTATCCAAAATTTGTCGGATTGAATTTTTCTTCAAATTTTTTCATTCCTAGAATTTTTTACGAAAATAAATTATATTAATTATTAAAAACATTCTGAAAATACATAGCACGAAAATTAAATCATAAACTTAAGATCAGAATCTCTAAAAATTCAAATAAAAATCTAACTAAATGAAATAAAACCAATGAGTTGTCTCCCACAAAGCGCTTGTTTATAGTCAATAAGCTCAACTCCTAAATGTTTTTAGGCGTGAAGATTCTCCAATGTTCATGGATTCCCTTCATAATGTTAATTCAAGCGCTATTCTTTCCAATGTAGATCTTTGTACTGGTGGAGGAAACCATATTGCAATTGCGGCATTTCCCGGAGGCGATATTCTGTTTTAAAGGTCTTTAATGTATTTTCAAAATAGCTCCTACATTGGATGAAATTCATCCTTCCTTTAGGTCAATCCATAATAGCTGATGCGGTTGCTAGAAAGCTTCGTCCAAGTATCAAGCTCATTTGATGTTTTGTCGATACTTCTACCACTTGAAAGTCTATAAGCACAAGTGATTCGCCAATTCTCATATGAATTTCTTTAATCATTCCTAGAGGACTTCTTACTTATCCGTCAGCGAAAATTACACTCAGTTCTGATGGTCTATAGTATGTAAAGCCTAACTATAGTGCAATGGTTGGCGACATAAGATTCACACAGGCTCCAAAATCACACAAAGAGTTCTGAAAAAGCCATTTATTGATCGAGCATGTAATGATAAATAATCTCAGATTGCTAATGCTTTTTAGGTCTTGCGTGAGTCTTTGATATTGCCGAACATGGCTTCCAATTTCTCCAAGTCAATAATGTTGTCTTTGAAACAACAATTGAGTCTTTGATTTGTGGCTCATGCTTCATCAAACATGATCATTGTAGATATTTCATGAACTCCTTTGATAAAGGTTTTGAAATATTCAGGTGAGACAATGTGGGCGGCTTCTCTTGGTGTCTAGTTATTGGTTGATTCGCTTGGTGTCTTGTTGTTCCCTTGATGGTCATGCAATATCTGATCCTTGGGGCGATTTTTTACTATCCAAAGGCTGGAAAACAAAAGCTAAACACTCTCTCATCCGGTCTTTAAGATCAATGACAAATTTTGTGGAATTTCTTCTTTCTCCACCCATTTCTTCTCGGTTTCTTCAAGTCGAAAGCATAAGCAATCAAGCTTATTGTTCATTCCACGAATCTCCATGAGATTGTGATCTTCTTTCTCCACGATCAGCGAAGTTTGGTGCAACAAATCCTCCATCTTAGCATTGGTTTTATCGTGTTGAATAGCTAGTGTGCCGAGAATACCACATATTTCCATGTTCTTCCGTTTAGCTCATTTTGAATTTAATGATCTTGATATCAAGGACTTCAATATAAATATAAAATATCATTTGCATACCACATTCTACGTATTTCTTAAGACTTCTTCCTATCTTCACTTTGTCCTAGCTTTCTTCAAATCAAGTTTTGGTGATTCTACATGGTTTTGCTGAAAACGAGATTGATAATCTCCTTTGATGACTTCTTTTAAGTGTTCTAAGCGTCGAAAAGATGTTCCATCAAAAGCTTGATTCTGAGTTGCATGGTATCCAAGCGTTTGTGATAGCATGTAGGATTTTCATGAGGACATGTGGTGTTGGGTTGAAAAGATGTAGAGGTGGATTTTGTGGTTATTGTCTTTGAGCTTCATGAGGTAAGAAAAACGTCAATAACTCCGATTTTCAAAGTTTTGAGGGCTTAATGGGTTTGATTGAGTTCATCAAGCGGTATGGAATCAAGGTAGCATCTTTTTGAAGTGAGGTCATGACTGGTACCTATCCTCAAACCATACTCCTTACAATTTTGTTCTCTTGGTTCATCTTATTCTCTTCCAAGCTTCAAACAATGAAGATAAAACTATGCATCCTCCATAAATTGATAAAAGCGATGATCTTGGTTGTTGAATATTTGCTGATTTTTTGCCATAGCTTTTAAGAGAGGTGTTGTCAAAAAAATTTAGACTGTGCTCTTGTGTTTTCCTTGAAAAACAAAAGATTAGTATCAAGGAGATCTAAAATCTGAAACTAAAAAGGAAAATGGAAAATTTCAAAAAGTGTGCAACTAAAAAAAAGGAAAACAAAAGTTTCTACAATCTAAACCTAGATGTTAAAATCGTAAAGAACTAAAACAAAGATGAGAATCGAAATCTCTAAGAGAAATTCGAAAATTCTAATCTAAAACCGAAAATTTTACAAATATGAAAGTGTAAGGAAACAATTTCCTAGACTTAATCTTAGATATATATTCTAAGGTAAAGACTTCTAGTTCCCGAAAATGGCACCAAAAACTTTATGTGAGGTTAAGTTTTACCCCAATTAAAAGCTAATTGCAGTTGCACAACATTTGTGGTAATACTTAGGAATCGAATCCACAAGGACTAGATATTAACACTTAGAACTCATACGATTTTGCAATAACCTAAAAACTAAATATGAAGGGGTTTTTCACTGAATTTTATTTTTTTATTATGTTTAATGATGCAATACAAAATCCTAATGTATATGTGAATTTATAAGAGATATATCAATGAGAATATGCATCAAACAAGGTTGTTAACGAGCAAGCATGAGAAGAAATCGACCTAGTGCTTAATCCGTAGGTCTAGAACACAATCAGGAATGTAAATCCTCTCTATTTTCAAGACTTGGGATTTTCTATCCTTAATAACCAAGAGACTTAACTGTCATTGGTCCTTGTAAAATAAGAATACACATAAATCGGGAAAGATTGATTGTTCATGATTCTAAAATCGATCCGCTTTTATAGCCTATTTAAAAAGACTCACCAAATACTAGGCCAAGCAGTAGGCTTCTGGAATGCATACTAACCTAGGATCGATTGACATTCCAACTTCGTATGTGAATAACATTAGTGAGAAAGCGAAGGCGATAACGTTTATGATAAAACTTAGTCAATTAAAAATCTAAATTATGCAAGTCTATAGATCCTATATTATCCATTGTCTAATATGCAAACTAATCAAACAATATCATGTAAACACGGATTCATAAAGAACAGTACGCATTCATAATTATCAAGGGAAAGAAAGGATATATAAACCAATATGGATTGATCGAAGAAGGTATTGATGGAAGATGGGTCCTTAGGAGGCTACAATGGTCACAGCCCAAGAGGGTTTTGTCCATGTCTCTTAATTCTCTAATTTTATCTAAGAAAACCTAAAAAAATCTCTCTCGAAATAGATGACTAAAAGCAAGTATAAATAACGTTTGGAAAATTAAGTAAAAATGTGTAAACCGGGTCTTTATGCGTCCAAAATTTGTTCTTCGTATAAAGTGATTTTGGTTTGAGATCTTGAGCAAGAATTGGCTTGGTAGAGAAAATTGAGTCTGGAAATTTTTGGGTTGAAACTCAATTCGTCTTCCTTCCGGTTTTGCCTTTCTATGCACCCTTCACTTGCGAGACAGCTGGATCAGTCTGTAGTAAAATCTATATAACTATTTTTCCATTGCTTTAAATGAGATGAAACCACTTGGATATCTAATTCAATTATATATCTTTTGTCCAAAGTTCATTAAAATTCATTAAGGACAAAGCCTTCGTCTTGGATGATCTTTGTGACACTTGGAAACTCTCGAGAAACTGGTCTTTGACAATAATAGCTTCATAATTCTTTAAAATCATTGTTTGACCTGAATTAGTTTAAAACTACCTCTAGTCGTGAGAAGTTGAGTAAATACATCAATAAACATACTAAAATAGTATGTGTTTATTTAGAATGATTTGCATTCTTGTCTTTTTAATCTGCCTCGATGACTCATTCATACTTTGCATTATTCTTTATTTTTGGAATGTTAAATTTGATTGAAACAAAAGAAAAACATTTACAAAAAAGATCTATAGTGATCTAAATGTGTCTAATATATAAGCAATGTCCAACTATATTTAGTATATGGTTTTTTGGAAAAGAGCAATAAAATATCTATGAAGACTTCGATAATATCATAAGAGGTTGCTGTCAATTAATTAATGTGGTCAAAGATATCGTCGTTGTTGTTGTGCTTCCATGCCTAAGGGTAGACATTTATCGAACTTGAAGGAGGCTAATTCTCTGTCTCTGACTTCTGCTTTAAAAAAATCAAAAGTATTGTCTTTTAGGTTCAAAAGTTTCCTGCATTATTCTTTTCGATATAAATAAAATCATTTCTAAATTTAACTAATATATTTTCAGGACTAATAACATAAGCGAAAGTGGTGATTGCAAAGGCGATTATAAAGAAGTTTACATTTCTTATCGTCTCCACAACGGTCGAGTGTTTTCTCGACAGTTGTGTGGAGTAAGTGGCACAGGGAACCCATGATTTGCCAGTTATATCCACGATGGAGGCTTTATCGCATCATGAAGAAGTTACAAATAGATTCAAATCCTGGAAGAATTTATATAAAGAGGAGTCGAATCGAAGGAATTCATCCCACCTGATATGATCCTAGATGAGAGGATCTCATCCCTTGATGCACTTCATGAGTTGTGATGATGATGATCAGAATACTATGGCTTAAATAGTGGTTGGTTGAATGAATCGAGTGAAACTTCTTGAAGTTGCGGAATCTCTTCAAGACTTTCTAAGTTACACATTTGAATAATGAGTTTTCTACAAGGAGAGCCACGAAAATATAAAGAAGAAAAGAGAGAGAGAGAGAGAGAGAGAGAGAGAGAGTAGCATGAAAAATAAAGGCTTGTACATGCACAAAGCCTAGGAAATCAAAACAGAAATTAAATATTAAGTTTGAACACAAAATTGGCTCCTCTTCCTCTGAATTTTGTCACCCCTTTTGAGAATATAATATATCATTTATTTTGGGCTTGAATTTCATCAAGAGGTCTTTTATTTAAGTGTTGTGGCCTTACCTCATTAAAAACTTACTTTGAAAACCCATTGGGACAAAACCAAGTGAAGGGAAAAAGAGTGTAAGTCACAACACCTCTCTTGATGACTTGCTCAAGTAGCTTGCATCACAACCAGAGTAGTTGGATAAGCATACTCAAGACTGCCCTGGATAGTGTATAAGAGTTGTTGTAAAGCTTGCTTGAATCTTGTAGCCTTGGAACGAGTCATTGGACCAACAGGCACATATAAGTCTTTGTCTTCTACTTCCTCATCTTCAAGCTGCTCCTTTTCTCCTTCTTTAACTCCATTAAGCTCTGGTTCAAGCTGCTACTCCATCTCCTTAGCTTCTTTAGTTCCTTTGCTGGTCATGATCACATCACCATCCGACTGAATTTCTCCAGAAATTTCTTTAGTTCCCTTATCGAATTAACAACACACTTACTAAAATGGCCGATAATCTCATAAGGGTGGTCCATTACCTGAACTTGGGGGTAGACGATGAATCTTTTGCGCTTCCTCTGGAGGTCGTTAACCAAGCTGCGGAGGAGAATCGGTTTGTCCTTATAGGATGTCCAGTGATGCCCCGACGCCAAAAATTGCGGTATATCATTGCAAACCTTCTGTGAATTTGGGTTTGGAGGACTTAATTCATGATCATGTTATCGAAGGACGCCACTTCCGATTTATCACTGGACATTTTTGCATAGAGGTATGTGGCCCTTTTTGGAAAGGATGTTGATCATTGTGTGGACACCGCTGATGAATCCCATGGAGATGAACCACATTCCTTTCTACATCCAAATCTGTGGGATTCCTTTTCAGTTTCTAACTAGGGAAGTCATCGCACATATTGGGCGTGCCTTGGGAAAACTTCTGGAGGTCGACTATGACCAAGTTATATATGACCAAGTTGTATGAGTCCAAGTGCATTGGGATGTTAACAATCTACTACGATTTGAGAGATATTTTTAGTTTGTGTCGGGGGCCAATACTCTGATATGTTTCAGATATGAGTGGCTGTGGGGTTTTTGTGATGTCTACGGTTTCCTTACTGATGAATTAGGGGCTTGTCCCATCCAAAATGGGGGTGGAGAGGATCACAATGGTCCAAGTGATAAGGACCCTGATTTGGACATTCCTGTCGTCCACCTTGGTAACCTTGATGTGGTGATTCGGGAGATACCACCAGATGAGAAGAATGGAGATGTAGCTCGGGAGAATCAGATGGAGGATGTTCATATTCAAGAGGTTTATATGAATTAGAATGCAGGGTATGATGGTGATTCTGAAGGCTCGGAGGAGGAAGATAGTATTCAGGAGGACCCATCTCTTGAACCAGAGAATGATCTTGACGTTGTAGACTTGAAAGGCAAAGCAATTACAGAGTCAGATCAAGACGAACCATATGACATGATGTATATCTATGCCACCTAAGCGGAAACGGATGCAGATCACCTGAGGGAAAATCTGAAAAGAAAGTTCGTGGAAAACCTGTTGGCGTATGACAGGAACAAGATTCAGATCAAGGATAAAAGTGAAAGTTGTGGATCTCGGGGAGGATCCGACAAGGTGTGTAGTGCGGTGGGACCTAATCCACCAAAGTACCAATGAGTACAGCTATTTGGAACTGTCAAGGTTTAGGCATAAACCGTACAGTTCGACGTCTCAAAGAGATTCGGAAAAACTTTCTCCCGGACATCATATGCCTCTTTGAATCGAAGCGAAAGGACAACTATATCAGGGACTTATGTTGTGAAATTGGGTACGATTTTAGTTTTACGGTTCTGCCTCAAGGTCTTAGTTAGGGTACGACAATCTTCTGGAAAAAGTTTGTAGATGTTTCAGTTCAGTTTTATTCTCTTAATCTTGTAGAATACAAAGTTCAAATTAATGGAAGTATGTCTTACTTGTCTTTTGTTTATGGCAAGAACCTAAAAGAAGAAATTATCTTTGGGAACGTCTTGAGATATTCTCCACAACTCGAGCAAATCTTTGGTTAGTTTCTGGAGATTTTAAAGAAATATTATCAAACGATGAAAAGAAGGGCCGACCAAAATGACCAGAGACGAGTTTCTTAGACTTTAGAAGAATGATTGCTACATGTGGATTTAGAAGAACGGTAAAAGGCGTAACTATGATATTAGATGTTTTTTGGATCATACCATGGCAAACTCGAAATGGCGAGCTCTATTCCCTTCAGCACAAGCAGAATTCCTCGCTTTTGAAGGATCGAATCATCGAACTTTGGTAATTAGCCTATTGAAACGTATAGATTCCCATAGGGGACAATTCTATTATGATAATAAGTTGGCTCTTAATGAGGATTTTAGAGAAAGGGTCAGACACTCTAGAAATGGATATGAAGCACGAGGGCATTCTGTCTAAGGCAAAATTTGGCTATGCAGAAGCGTTATGGCTGAATGGAGGAAACAAAACACAACAAATGCAGCTAAGCGTATCATGATTCTAAAAAAAGAGCTTGATAAAGCTTACAGCCAAGGGATCACCACATCAGAAGAGATTGGAAAAAACAAACAGGAATTGAATCAAGCATATCGTGACGAAGAGCATTATTGGAAATTGAAGAGTAGAAAAAATTGGATGCAACAAGGAGGCTGCAACAAGGAGATCGCAACACTAAATACTTTTATGCGGTTACTAAGACAAGAGTAGCTAAAAACAGAATCATGGCGATCGAAGATGCTAGTGGAACAATATATAGGGGTGATGAGGACCGTTGGGGAAGCAGCAATCAACTATTTTGAACAACTTTTCACGCGCAGATCCTAATCAAACTTCTCAATCATCAATCTTTCATGGTTTTAATAAACGGGTGACAGATGTTACGAATCAAGACTTGACAAAACCGGTGTCGGAAGAAGAAATACAAAAAGCGGTTTTTGATATTGGTTCCCAAAAAGCACCAAGACCAAATGGTCTCACCGGAGCTTTCTTTCAACAACTTTAGATCGATATCAAGGATGATTTAATAGCAGAGGTACATGAATTCTTCATCTTAGCTTTTCTCATGTATTTGGTTAACCATACCAACATGTGTCTACTACCAAAGATTAAAATCCCAAGAACAATGAGTGATTTCCGTCCTATCACTCTATGTAACGTCAACAAAAAAGTTATTTCGAAGATTCTGGTAAATAGACTCAAGCTACATTTACCGGCGATTGTCTCAGAAAATCAGGCTGCATTTATCCTGGGACGACATATTATAGACAACGTTATAATGGTATACGACAAGAAGACCCCTTGTCCCCTTATCTTTTCATATTGTATGCTGAAGTGCGCACACATATGTTAACGCAAGCCACAAGAATCAAGAAATTGAAAGGAATGAAAATTAGTAACACAATACCGATGATAAGTAATTTGATGTTCGCTGACGATGTGTTGTTTTTCAGTCATGCTCACCCTCGGTCTGCGAATACTCTACGTTAAATCCTTCATGACTATTAGCAAATCTCCGTCATGCCGTAAACTTGAACAAGTCTGCAATTACGTTTGGTGCTAAGGTTAGTGATACGATGAAGACTCGACTATGAAAGATCCTTAACATACACAACAAGGGTGGTAATGGCAAATATCTCGGTTTGCCAGAGCAAATTTGTAGAAATAAGAAGGAGATCTTCAGAGAAATTATCAAAAATGTGCAGAAAAGAACAGAATGTTGGTCTAATCGATTCCTATCTGAAGCAAAGACAGAGATTTTGGTTAAAACTGTCGCTCTAGCATTATCAGTTTACACTATGAACTATTTTAAACTGCCTAAAGGAATTTGTGAAGAAATTAAGAGTGTGCTGGCGAGGTATTGGTAGAGCAAGGGCTCTAGATATAGACCAATGCATTGGGTAGCATGGGAGAGGATGGGACTACCAAAAAAAGAAGGTGGTCTAGGCTTCAGGAACATCGAAAACTTTGATCTTGCGATGCTAGCTAAAAAGGTGGGTGTGTGCTTCACAACCAGACTTCCTTGGTTTCAAGAGTGCAAAAAGGGCGATATTTTGCTGATAAGACAATTTTGAATGCCTCTCAAGGACATAAACCATATTTTGTTTTGCGATTACTACTTGAAGGTATTAATCTTTTAATGAAGGGTCATCTTGTATCAATTGGAGATGGCAAAAGCACAGCCATATGGTACGATAATTGGCTGCCAGTGCACCCTCCAAAATCTCCCAGGAGAGTGATGGGTCCCTTGTCGAATATCATAAATGTAAATGAATTGTTACTACCAGGAGGGATATGGAACCAAGATTTGATTGTGGCAAATTTTCATGAAGAATATCAAGAAAAGTTATGCAAGTTAAAGTTTGCTCACAACCAGAGATTGATTTATTGGGTTGACACTACTCCAAAGATGGTCTATATACGGTCAAATCAGGTAATTGGCTAGCAAACCATGACATGGATCCATAATAAGAGATTGCCCCTCCTCCAGAATCGAGTGTAGTTAAAGAAGGGATATGGAAGCTTAACATTCCACTGGAACTAAAGCATTTTGTCTGGAGGTTACTTTCTCAAGCTCTCCATGTCACTATAATACTATGGAGGAGAGGTATGAAAAACGATACAAAATTCAAAATTTGTTGTTCTGAAGATGTGACACCACTTCATTTTTTCTTTTATTGTTCATACGTGCAAGCAATATGGAGAGGAACACAAGGAACATCAACTTTCATCATGAACTCGACAAGTTCTCTTGAACAAAAGATCACAATTATTTTGGAATGTTTCAATGATTCTCATATCACTATGGTTAATAAGAAATTACCACTATGGCTCTGGCGAATATGGAAGAGCCATAAAAAATTAGTTTATCAAAGAAATCAGAGTGCTTGGCAACAAGATATAATGCTAGCCAAGGCTAATGCAGAAGATTGTGTGAATAATTGTGTCTATCCAGTCTTGCGGGAACAAGGCAATAACAGAGTGAGGAACTTAGAATGGAGAAGACCAAGGGACGAGTTTGTAAAGTGTAAATATGATGATTATTTCAGGGGAAACGAAGCTTATAAAGCAGGATGGGTGATTTGTGACAGTCAAGGCACATAGTTTCAAGTATTGTATTGGGGTCGTATGTGTAAGTCCTCTGTAGGCGGAAATACAAGCTCTACTTATTGCTATGCAACAATCTTGGATTAAAGGTTATAAGAATATTATCTTCGAAGGTGATAACCAAATGGCGATGAAGTTAATACAAGGTGAAGCTTTAAATTTTGGACTCAATAATTGGATCAGAGAAGTACAAGAATGGAGAAGAAAATTCATCACTGTTTATTTTCAATGGATACCAAGTACTTCAAATCAAGTGGCAGATAGATTAACAAAGCTACAACTTCACAACAACTGTAGTTCTGAATTTTATATTTATGTATCGAACTCAATTGTAAGCCTCTTACATCAGGATTACTTATGAAGCTCTCAATAAAGCAAAGCAGATGTTAGAAAAAAAAATCATTTCTTTAAAAAGAAAGAGAAGAAGTTAGTGGATTATCGGTTCAGTCCAATAAATAATTCAAATTGGTTCTTTGGTTAAACTAGAAGAACGGGAATTGAGTTTCGACTTCGTCGTCTTTTTATTCTCATCTTCTCCTATGTCTCTAACTTCAAAAACTAAAACTCTTATATCCCTCTTCAATCCTCTATATCCCTCTCAAAGTGACAATACCATTTTGCCCCTAGAATTAATTTTTTTTAAACCAAAAACTGAATATCTCAAACTCGACACATTAATGGTCTCAGATCCACTCACCTTCAGCTCACTCACCCAGCTTCTCCCCAGCTTCTTCTTCGTGACCTGCGAGAGAGAGACATCAATTAAAAAATTAGCAATTGGGGAGCTCAAGCTTGGATAGAGAGAATCGCCGAGAAGATTGGTCTGTTCCACCGTCGATACTGCTCAGTCGCGACCATATTCCATCGCCAGCGGTCGAAATCAAGTTCATTCTCTCTACATTGTTCTCTGTATAGGTTTTTCAAAAATTGATTTAGGTACATTGTTGTTTTTCTAATGTTATTGGGTCGAGTAATAGTCTAAATAGGTGGGAATTATATTTAAATAGTTTAATTTGAGTTAGTAAACAGTAGATGAGTAGATTCAGACCCGAAACAAATATATTTGAGTGGTTGCGATAGGAGAACTAAGTATAACTTGTAAAACTAAGAATAATTGTAGTAATACCTAATAGTGGTTATTTTGGAAAACTGGTAAAACTGTGGATAACAGTGAATAATTTGAAGAGTTTTGTTGCATTTTTTCTGGCAAGATACAATGAGCATGCTCGTGAGCATATATTTTAAAATCTAAGGTCGCATCTATTGTGTAACCGTGAAGGCATCAGCGGAGGAGATAAGCTTGTCAATGATTGAAGCTAGGATGTATATGAAGCTTGGCTTAGATGAAAGGAATGTGAAATTGGAATTGAATTACATTCCATTGGTGTTTGGATGTGAGGAATAGATAACAAGTCAAGATGATGATGATATGTAAGCTTATTTAACAACCATTAATAAAGACAACCGTAGAAGTCTTTTGCAAGTGGATGCCATATCTATTTCGGAGCATATTGAGCAAATGTCAAGAGCGGGCAAAACTTTCGTTGGTATGAACTACGATGAGTTTCATCCGAATGATGATGAAATCGGACCTAATGCCATAACTCTTTACATAGAAAACGACCAAGGAACACAAGAAAACGAAGTGATGGAGAGAAATGATGATGATTGTGTGGATACAAATGCGGATACGACTTTGGAAACCGGCTTGGAGACCGAGAAAGGTATGGAGACCGGTATGGATAGATTGACTATGGGTGATGAGTATGTTGAGATACCATGTTATGAATAACCTATTCAAGTTAGAGAGGAATGGGAAGATGGTTTGAGTATGAGTTTGGGGTAAGAATTTCCAAGTAGGAACTACATCTCAGAGATGGTAGATAGAGCAGCATTTTTTAAATCCTTTGGTTATGTAATAAAAAAAGTCGGATCTTACACGATGGGTGGTGAAATGTTCTAAACCAAACTGTTGATGGCGTATACGAGCTGAAAAGATTCCAAACACCGATATATTCTCGATTAGAAGGTAAACGAAGATGCACACTTGCTCTCGGGAAAGTCAAAGTACTAGCAACAACAAGAGGAGAGGAGAGGCACAATTGGTTGCATCTTTGTTGAATGAGGACTATGCAGGGCAAATGAAAACTCTGAGACTGAAAGTTATTAAGGATTTTGTTAAGAGGAAATTGGGTGTAGACATATCATACTCGACAACGCTGAGAGGGAAGAATAAGTTATTTCTGGTTTGCATGGTAGTCCATAAAATAGTTACAAGATGTTGTATTCCTACTTGTACATGTTAGATGTGGTCAATCCGGGAACAATATCAGATGTGAAATTGGATGAGAAGGGTAATTTCAAGTACCTCTTTATAGCTTTGGAAGCTTGCATTGAAGGGTTTCGAGTCATGAGAAAAGTGATAATTGTGGATGCGACGTTTCTGAAGAACGAATTTGAAGGAGTGTTAGTTTTCGACACAGCTCAGGATCCTAATCATCACCATTATCCCTTAGCGTTTAGTGTGCTAGATGGCGAGAAAAATGCTAGTTGGACTTGGTTTTTCGAGAGGCTGAAAAAGCGCTATATCGAGCTCTTCGGAATTAGTTTTTATGAGTGACAGAAATTCAAGCCTCATCGGTGCCATAGATATGTGTTCCCCCAGAGTCACCATGGATATTGTTTATGGGATTTTTCCAAAATGTTAAAGGTCATACTTCTAATGTGAACAAAGCCACGATGGAATGGAGATTCATGGATCTCAGTAGGCACTACACTGTGGTTGAGTTCAATTCCATATACGAGTCTTTTAAGAGGGGATATCCGACTATGATCATGTATTTGGAAGAAACAATTGTGAAAGAAAAATTGGCAAGGTGTCATTTTGAAGTGACAGATACAATTTAGACACAAGCAATAGCGCGAAATCTATGAACAATGTTTCCAGTGAAGCAAGGAGGTACTCCCTGATTCCAATGCTCGATACAATCATCCAAAAAATTTCAGATTGGTTTAACGAACATCCAAAGGATGTTGTATCTGGATCAAACTCTAGTAAGGTGGTGCCTTTCATGGAGAACTTGTTGCATGATATATACGCTATTGCTGAGAAATTAATAGTAACGGAACTAAACAATTATAACCTTGAGTAAGAGATATTGGGTAATGATGGGAAGATTTATTTGGGGAATTTGTTATCAATAAGTTGCGGTTGTCGGGTGTTAGATATTGAAAAGTAATGTTGTGTGCACGTAGTTACCGCTTTTATATACTTCAAAAAGCATCGTGAAGATGCTAGTGAGGGGAAGGGTCACAATATCCAGTTAGAACAACATGATTTGTGCTCAACCATGATTTATGCTCAAAATATTATTGGACGGAGCTTTGGGCGTTGACTTATTACAGGTCGATTTATGTACTTCTGAATAGGTCTAAATAGATTGTATCAGATTACGTCAAAGAAAGGAAGATCGAACCTAAGGATCGTGTCAAGACCAGAGGAAGGAAAAAAGCTAAAAGGTTTCCATCGGTTGGGAAACGACGTAAAAGAACACAAAACAAACGGCGTAAAACGTAAAGCATGGGTTTCTATTGGATGTTATTTGGAGGTTGTAGTGGAGAATGACTTGCTTGCCTTCTTTTATTATGTAAGAAGTGTATGAGCTGTAATGCCTAAAACCCTGTTATTTCATATTTAGTTCATGTGCATTCTAGAAAATAGTGGTAAAAATATGTAAAACTATGATCTACAAGTCGCTAATTTCAATTTTAGTTAGTATTACTTCTACTAAAACCCTTTTTCGTTAGTTTTACATTTGATTATGTTGCTTCAAAATACAACTCTAACATATATACCCTCATTTGACAAGCGATGTAATGGACATTATCTATTTCTTCAAAATATTCCTTATTTTTATAAGAACATCAAATTAGAGGAAACCAAATTGCAATACATAATTTTTATAAACAGTAGGTTCCAAATATATTTTTCCATTTTACAATTAGTATCATATGTTGGGGCACATAAATAGTCAGTAAAACTAGAACAAGAATTAGAGAGGTTAAGTAATACAAATAAAACTTAAAATCGAGAAAAGTAGAACTATGACCACCATTTTGAATCTTACTATATCGTGTATGCTATAAAGTAAATATTTGGTGGGAATTTGAAAATTTTTAGCCGCAAAAAATTTTCAGCCGCCCCAAAATTCTTTTCTCCATAAGAGAGATTACCATTCTCCTTTTCTCTCTCTATACGCTCTCTCACTCTATTCTCGCTCTCTATTCTCTCTGTATATATATTTTATCTCTCTATATTCTCATGGTCTCCCATCTCTCTCACATGGATCCGTGGGTGGAGAAACAAGAGAAGAGAGCCATGAAGGAGGCAATCCAATATGCGAAAATTGTGGGATACGTTGCCGACGCGGAGTATGGGATTTCGACGCGATGCCCGTGTGGGGAAGGCATCATCGATGATGTCTCACTGGAGCCGAGGTACCCTAGAGACCGCGATTGGCTTTCTGGCTGCAAATACTTCACTTGCGCCAAGTACAAGGTAAAGTTTAAGGTTTTTGTACAAGTTCATGTGTCTGAAAATTCAAGATTTCTCTAAAAGTTGGTTATTTGATTAAATTCGCAGGATGATGGCCTCCATTTCAGGCAGTCATGGGTAATCGGTGTGGAGGAAGAAGTCCAATACATAAGGAGGAAAGTCGACAAAATGGTTGATGAGATAAAGAACCTCACTAGCTCAACAAGTTATCGGTGTATCGTGGAAGAGATTAGACTCTTATTTGTGTTTCCAACTATGTCTCCTAGCACTTATGTGTTTTGTTTCTTAAGACTTGTATCAATTTCTGTTATGTTAAAGACTTTTTATGTTATGGTTATGTTTGTTAAGGACATTTTATTCAAATATTTACCAATATTTCCTAGTACCCAGATCAAAAATTAACCAAATGATTTCCATAATAAACAGTGTAAGTCTAGAAACTATGTGCAAAAAAACAAAACAAAAACGAAATCAAATGAACATGTTCATAAACATTGAAACCATAATAAACATGTTCCAAAGCTACCATAAGATATGTTCAAAAGTGCTTAGACAAGTTCTTAAAAAAAACCATAAGTTCAACAACCAAATCGCTTAGACAAGTTCTTAAACAAACAAACCATAAGTTCAACAAACCATAACATCTTTTCTTCCCTTCACTTCTTTTCCTTCCCTTTATCCTTTCGGGCTTCCTTGACAAACTCTTCAACTGTGCCCAACATTTTCTTGAATTTATCCACCTTCTTCCCAAGTTTCTTGAATTCCCTTGCCATTTTTTGAAGCTCTGGCGGAGTTTTTCCATTTCGCTAGAAGTGGAGCCTTCTATCGCCGGCAAATCTTCCAATTGCTCAGGGACCTGTTCTTCTCGGACGACAATGTCTTCTTCGTACATGTCCTGAAAGAAGACACTTGATCCTTTATCGAGAATCTTCTCCCAATTTTCCACATCAATATAAGTCTCGTCAACATCGTAATCCGCTTCTGTGAGTTCATCCAATAGAGCTTGTCCTTCATCACTGTTTATGGGCAGGATGCTGTGAATTTCCTAAAAGTTTCGAAAAATCATGTTAAGTAGTATTACCAGTTTTCCTTAATATTCCTCACTATCCCAATATTCCTCACTATTCCAGTATTCCTCACTTACCTTTATTGTACCGAGACCAGAGTTCATTTTTTCAAGAGGAAAGCCTTTCTTCTCACTTGGTTTGAATATGGACTTGCACATCCTTGGACAGTGGATATCAACATCTGGGACAGACTCTCTGAATGCCAAAGCCAACTGCAGGATCGTCTCGAATGCTAGAAGCTACAAAATCAACCATTTATAAGACTTAGCTTCAAACTGTAAACAATTAAAACCTTGCCAAATTGCTCTAATACTTACCTCTAATGGAAGACAAAAACCGGGAAGAGGCCACAAACACTTCTCAGTCACCTTCCCTTTGAAATGATCTATAGTGTGAGAGATTTCATTCAGAATGTAATCGTAGGAGTATCTCCCCCATGGAAAAGTCCTGCAATACTCAAGATTCGCCATTACCCTTTGGAAAAACTATAAAATCGGTTTTGCACCCTCTCCACTATTTGTTTGCGCGCAAACGACACAATCTAGGAAGTAAAAAACCGTGATCTTCAACTTGTCTTTGTGGTTCCTATTTTCACCAGCTTCTCTTTAACGTCCTCCAACCTCATTTTCCCCTTGAAATGCCGCTTGACGAATTTCGTACTTCCAAATTCCTTGTATCCGAGCGGATAGTTGCAGCAATCAAGACCAAATATCAGTGTGTGTTCCCTCAACCCATATTCGACGGGAACACCATTGACTATGAATCACACTTCTTTCCGCCTCTCGATCTCGTTTTTTCGCAACAAGAGCATCCACATGTTCTGAACCTTGTGGTTCTTGTCATTTTCATGTGGAAAAATTGTCTGAATTGTGGATGCTCCTCAAACCACTTCTTCTTCATTATTCATCCTCAGTTTCAGCTCTCTAAGCGTTTCAATAGCTTCTATAATAAACACCACGTTGCTAGCTTGATTTGCTTCTTATACTCTGTAGTCGAGAAGTGCCTTTTATTTGGTTTGATTGGGAAGCTTCCCTCGACGTCCTGCAACAAACAAGCAGTTTTCCAAGTATTCCTTCAAAAATTACTCATAGTATTCCTAGTATTACATTGTTATCCACTACGAACTAATTCTATATTATTACTTATACAATGTCGAAGTCAATAGGAAACTGACGCACTGGATTCGAAGATGATGCACGCAGAGTGTCATTTGGAGTTTTCCTTAAATAAATCTTGAATCTATCCTCCGCTTCAAATTATGTTTCTTCACCATCACCTTTTTTCTTCTTGTCTCTCTACACCTTGATCTTCATCTTCATCATCATCAACCGTCTCCTTTTCCTTTGCTTCCACTCACTACCCTGATAACTCTCCTTCTTCTTCAGACGAAGCTTCAACTGCTTGAGGATCTTTCTCCGAGATTTCTTCTTCTTTTACTGATATCTGGTTCCCCTTACCCAGATCTTTCTCATTACGATTAGATTCTTCTTCTCCAGCTGATTCCGATCCAGAATTGGTCTCTTCTCTCTCTCCTGCTGATTCTCCACCATCTTTACTCGCATGAGCAACTGTAGAAGAATTCGAAGCCATAAAAACGAATACGACCGCAGTTTCGACCGAAACCATCTCTGAAGACGAAACCACCATCTTCTCCACCTCCTCTGTCACATTTTTCTTCAGCGATACCATCTTCTTCTTCTTCTTCGGTGATACCTTCTTCTTCTTCTTCTTCTCAAACTCTCTAACCATCTTCTCCTTCTTCGGCTCTACAATAGTCAGCCTCTTCTTCGGCGATGACGATACCTTATCCTCTTCTACCACATTTCCACCACCAACAGTCTTCCGCTTCTTCGTCACTGGTAAGTCCTCTAGCACCTTTCTTTTTCTCTTTCTCTTGTTCTCATTATTCTCCTCTGAAGCCTCTTCAGTCTCCATTGTCTTCTTACTCCTCCTTGTCACCATCATCGTGAATACATGACATGACAGAGAAACAAGAGACTTTGTCTCGATTTCTAAAGGTATCTTTTTTTCAGTTATCACTAGTTTCACAGATCGACGAAAGTGGGAGAGTGGAGAGAAACCGTTTTTCAAAAACGAATACTAGGGTTTAAATTTTGTTCAATTTGAAGGAAAAATTAAGAAGTCCAATGTTGGATCGGATGGGAGATGATTTCGGGTGGATTTTTTTAACTGATTGGGTCGGGCTTGAGCGAATTTCGGATCTGAAAAACGGGTCGAGTATGATCCTAGTAGGGATGTCAAAATGAGCTAGCTCGCTGCTCGTCATCAGCTCGCATCTTTTACGGCTCAGCTCATCTCATTTATTATATGAGTTTCAAACCTTAGCTCAAACTCAGATCACCAATCTCGTGAGGTAAATGAGTTCGCTCGTGAGTTAATCTTATAAATAAAATAATTAAATAATAAAAAAAATTTAGCTAATAAAAAATAAAACAACCAATAAAAAATTGTAAAAATCAAAAAGTTTAATTAGTAATGTGAATCCAAGTACGAGAAAATCTAAATCGAAACATAAATAAATATCCAAAATACGACAGTGAACTACTACGTCTATATCGAAGTTCATAGATAAGATAAAATAAAATTAAAAACAAAATAAAGTCTTGAGATGGACCTTTGATAATCTTTTTTATATAGATACTTCTTATATATATCTAGGTTAAACTTAAATGGATAATTTCTATTTTTAACATATTTTAAATATTTTTTATCGATACCATTTCACATATATCTATAATTATAATATATAACATAAACATAATTTTAAATTGTTAAGAAAATTATTTGTTCGTGAGTTAAAAAAATTCTGTGTTCGTGAGCTAGCTCATGAATTTTTAGAACTCGCTCACTTAACTAACCAACTCAATTAAACTCAATCATTAAGCTTATTTATTAAATGAATCTTAAAAATAGTGCTCATGCTGGCTCAAATCAGTGTTGAGTTGAGCTGATTCATGAGCTACATGCTCAATTTGACACCCTAAATCCTAGTTTTTGCTGTAATTTTCTCAAATTCCACTTTGAATTTTATTTTTTTACTTTGTAGATTTTAATTAAATAATCATAAAAACTGTTTTTATGTGGGAACACGGAGAATGGAGTCAAATTCGCATATGACCTTCTCCATAAAACTTTTTTCTCATTTGACCTCGTTATAAAGAAATGTGAGTAAAAGTAAAGCATTTTACTTTCTTACCCTTAATGAATTCAAACAAATGGGCATTTTCCCGGATTCTCCAGCTAGATCCGGTTTTGGATCGGATCATCCACTCTCCATTATCTCAGAAACTGTAAACAAATAAAATAATAAAAGAAAATAATAAAACAGAAAAAAAAGAAAAAATAAATTTATCTCTCGTTCTAGATTTTCTCTCTTCTTCTTCATCTTCGATTTTTTCTTCTTCATCTTCAATCCTTCTCCGCCGCTCTTCTTCGACTCGCGTTGCTGCTATTCTTCTTCTTCTTCTTCATCTTCAATCTTCTTCTTCTTCATCTCTCTCAATAAAACCGCCGACCAAAGAGGAAAACGAAAACAAAATCGAAGTCAAGACGTCGCTTTGATTTCTCCGGTAATAATGTCCGACGAAATAGCACATGCTGCATGTGGCGACTAAGCGGGTATCTGCAACGACCTCGCAAGCCATGGTGATTCCAGGACACGACGAATCTATAAAGCAGCTCGATCTCTGAATTCCGGTGCTGTGAAATATCTAATATCTCTCGGGATCCGTATTCTTTTCTCTGTTCTTAGGGTTCCTCTTACGTATCAACTCCTTTCAGCTTCCAATCTCTATACAATTTGTTTTTTCCCCGATTTTTGATAAATCGGTGTGTCTATGTGCTCTGTTAGGTGAGAGATGTATTTTCCGATTGGTATCCGTCGACTCGTTCAATTCTGATTTTTCGTCAGTCTCTACAGAGTTGGTTAGAAGTAGGTGGCGATGAAATTGGTTCATCGGAGTATAGAATCTGCATTATTTGTTTAGGTGTATTGCAATTCGTTTTCTCCGTTGCCAAAGAAACGCTGGTGAAATTGGATAATAGTAGTGATTATGTTGCAAGGATAAATGACTTGCTGAAGCAGGATAGTCATGAGTTCGATAGCTTTTCGTCTCGAAGTTTCCTTGCCATCAACTATCACCGAGAATGAACGTGCAATTTTGTAAGCTTCACTTGCACTAATGTTTGGTTTTTGGTTCACGAACATTTTCAATCATATCTTATACAGTCTACCAAAAAAAGGATCGCTCTTTACTCTTTTATTTTATCAGTTTTTTCCTCTGCTCATATATTGATGTTTCTACCTTATAGGTCATACCTTAACGGAAAATATAGCACCAAAGGTTTGATGGATAGTGAAAAAACTTCTGTTAAAGATGTCTTGAAATGTCTAGTCTTGGATTCACTTTGTTGGTGAGTTGATTTCTTCTTGAGTGTGGTTTTGTTCTGGAGATTGTTGAGTTGCGTAGGTTTTCACCAATAAGTAATATGCATTTTATGTCAGTCCCTTTATTTGTGTCTCTTTATTATCTTGCATTGCTGCTCCATGTCTTTTCATGATGGTTTATAGTCTTTTCGGAAGTTTTGCCTATCTGCATTATTTTCTTACAATTTATATACAAATTTCAGATTTTTTCAAGTTCATATTTAATGAGTAAATATTGTTTATGCAGACAATGAGAATGGATCAAGCTGTATGTCCGAGAATTCGTTTGAATAGGTGATTTTTTTGCATGTTTGAACTTATTTTTATATTAGATTCTTTTGTCAGCATGGTCATTATTAGCATTTTCAAGAACTCATGTTCTATGCGTTTTATATTAGCAGGTTAATGAACCATGCATCTTGTCAGTTCATTGCAACAGGATGCCTATCTTTTATTAGTGGAAGATACTTTAAATTAAGTCAATATTTTCATGTTCTTGAGGCAGTGTATGTAACCTAACCATTCATTTGTGACATTAAGAGGTTTTTAATATTTTTCAGGTGATAATTGGTGGAAACTAGTGTTTTGGTTGTTTTTTTTTTTTTGTCGCGTGTTTTGGTTGTTCTATGTGGATGTTTAGATTTGAATATTTAGTTATGTTTTGTTTTTGGAGGTTGGTTTTTGTTGGTTTTTAGCAGGAAGGACTAAGTACTCGGTACAACTGGTTATTTTGGTACAACTGTATTTTGGTACTACTAGGACAACTGGTTCAACTAATGTAAAATATTTTGCTTCCTGTCAAATTTAAAGATCCATACTTTAATTTTCTTTTTGAAAATCAAAAAATGAAAAATAAAAATAAGCCTCAAATTATGATTAATATATTAAACACATGGGCAAATGCCACCACATGTGGTGACAAAAAAGACACCACATGTGCTGACACAAAAACCAGCTAGGCAGATAAAAAAAATCAGCCGCCATTTATTATATGAGCCGCCATTTTCACATAGTAGTACTGAAAGATTCAAGTAGTGCAGACTTCTACATAGTAGTATTTTAGCAGATTTTGTTAAAATCTAGTTATACTATATATTAAATTCATATTTTCTAGTTGTACTTGTAATAATACGTATTTAAATTAGATTTTATATATGTTTGCATAAAAATATTTGAAAAATAACATTGTATGCTCATTTTCATAAAACATGACTATAAATTAACAAAGTAACCATGAATGTATAAGGGATATGCTCCATAGTCTATTGTTGTTGTAATACATTAGCTTGATTTCTAATGATATGTTTGTCAAACATTAATTAATAACATCTATGCTACTTAAAATAACAATTTTCGTAGATCGTATTTCTTATTTTTCACAAAATAACATTTTTCTTTTTATTACAAAAAATTTGTTTTTTCTCGTAACGTAGTTGTACAGAACACATTAGCCAGTTGTACTAGTTATACTAATACAGAAACATTTAACAACAAATAACAAACTCTGGAAATGACCAAACTAATTCTTCTTCGGTCCACTTTCTCCACCCGTGGGAACCTTCTCTCTTGCCTTCTTCCCTTCTCT
>OVAN01005657.1:0-23049 GCA_900406275.1 Anastatica hierochuntica | reverse complement strand
CTCGCCGAAATATTAGGGTTTATTATAAAAAGGGCATTTTCGACTTTTTGTACAAATAGGAGGTGTATATTTGAGAACCATTAAAACACAAGTGTAAATGTAAAATTTCTTCTAATTCAAGGTGTATTTCTGTAAATTTTCCTTCTTATAATTGTTTATTTTTGTGTGTTGAGATGTGTTTGTTATAATACTATTTTGGTGATAGACGTGAGAGAGAGTGAATTATTGATCAAAAAGTGAATCTCATTAACTTGACATATGACTCCTATATATAGCAGAATAGAGTCGGTCAAAAAATAATAAATTATGGCAAATAGATAAAGATAAAAATGGAAAATTATCCAATCTTTTTGATATTTATCTTTAACAACAATTACTTCATTTTCCCACCAAAACTAAATAAACATTATTACAAAGTTACATGGTGCAATGAGAGATATTTTATGAACTAGCCTTTTTGTTCATGTAATTAGAAGAAGTGAAAATTATAACATGTAGGCTTGCAAATTTGCAATAACACCTGGTTGAAACATATTTTATGTAACAATAATTGACGTTAGAAAAGGATGGATAATAATTTATCAAGATGTATATGTAACAATGTTATGAAATTATAGAATAAGATAACTTTAGAAACACATCCAGGCTGTCACAAAAAGTTCGTCTTCGTTTGATGGTTTTTGCTTAAGAAGTCTTCTCCGTTCGTGCACATTCCCAGTTTTATCGAATTTGACAATTACAATATTGCATGTATGCGTGTAGTTATTATACAAAAAATGGTTGTTGGACATTATTTTATAAATGAAAATCTCAAGGAGATGCATTATTATAAAAGTTTGCTGGGATTACGAGAGCGACGTCGCAGCCAACAGTTATTGTTTCTTGTTGGTTTTCATATTTTAGCAGCCAAACCAAGGTTGCTGCACATGTAATCAACTAAAAGCATCTTCATTGGGGTTTTTTAACATAAGTTTTTTGACAAAATATTAATAAAAAAAAGTAAAAAAGGGAGAGAGAATCTCTCCGTAAGAGACTAGAGTCTCTCGTGGAGAGACTCCCCTTTAGAGGTGTAGTTCTTTTATTGGTTTACAAAAAAAAATGGTTATTACATTTAAATGATAAAACAAAGTTATATAAAAAATAATATAATAATGTTTGAGAAACTCTTGGTGAGATACTCACCAATAATGATACTCTAAACAGTCTTGACAATTTTGTAATTATTAAACCATTTCAAGATTGTTTTTTTTAGTTCATTAAACTATCACTCATCCAAGTACTACTTTCGCATAAACACGTTTAAGTGCAAAATTTCGAGTGGATTATAGTGGTGGTATGATCGCATCCACCCAAATAATCATGTCATTAAACCAAAGAAATACGACAAAACCCGATACTTTATGGTAAATCCCAAAATGTACATATACACAATTATAGTTGATACCAAAAGAATATGAAGAAGTTATGATAAAGAAAGAGGAGTGTATATGTAAGTATGGATTTGTCGTTTGACTGTCGGAAGAAACTCAAATCACAACATGCAACACAGCCAATTACAGCCTGTACCTATCCATATTCGTATACTGACGACTGACATCTACGTGCACACATCTCTATAGACTATATTAAAAAACATGCATATTATATATTGGTGATTATATAGACTGATCACTGATGCTATTATATATGAGATCGAGACTTCATTAACTCTACATAAATTTCTCTATTGGATCATATCTATGGCTGCTGCTACTTCATCATCTGGTGCACACGTGCGTTCAACAAGCTGGTCCGAAGACGTTCATCCCCTGTCTAGAGCCATCCAAGATCATCTTTTAATACTTAATCGAAGACAAGATTCGGCTTTTCGGAAACTCGGAGTTTTAAAGAATATGTACGAGGTTGTCGAAGTTTTCCTCCGTTTTCAAACGACAAAAACCCGAAAAGCTTTTACCGGATTTGAAGATGTTTCAGATGGATTTCTTGATGTTCTAGATATCTGCAGCATGATCAGAGACGTTCTGATGCAGATTAAAGAACAAGTTGGGGAGCTCGAATCGAGCTTAAGAAGGAGATTGATCGGAAGCAAAACAGGAGGAGCAGATCAAGAGACTTTCTTGGCTCGTGAGATGGAAGCGTATGTGTTTAAGAGGAGAGCCTTAAGCAGAACAATCGCTAAGCAATTGAAAAAAATGGAGGATAAGATGAAGATGAAGAAGAAGAAGAAGAAGAGAGACTGTGGTGGAGATGACATTCATGCGATGAGGAAAGTTGAAGAGACGAGCTTCAATGTTTTGGTTTCTTTGTTGATGGAAGTATTGAATACGAATCAGAGCTATCATAAACAGAGACCAACAAGTGGAATCATGTCAAGAATATTTAATAGGATGAATCAAGAAATCGATACGGAGGAGCTGAAGAAGTTGAGAGAAACAGAGCATGAGATTGAAGAAACAGAGAGAGAGTTGGAGTGTGTGTATAAGAAACTTGTAAAAACAAGAGTTTCTCTTCTTAACTTGCTTAATCTCTGAGATTGAATATATATATGTATATACACACATTTGTACTTTTCATCACTTCAGCTTTTGTAAATATAACACTAGATCAAACACATTTCACAGCTTTTTCTCTTATGAGGTTGATTCAAAACAGAGCAGAGATGAACATTTTATGTCTTTTTTTTATTATCATTAACTTACTTATGGCGGCGGTAGAAACTAGAAAGAGATATCAGCATTCATGGAAACTAAACGGTATAAAATAAAATTTACCCATAACAAGTTTTTAACACTTAAAAGGAAATTACTTCAAATAATCAATCCAAAATACCCAATATGCATTATCGAATACAAAGAAATGAAAACCAATGGATACCAATACAAGCTATATGGTAATGAATCAACTGACCACAAGACGATAAAAGTGAGAAAATACTAATATGTTTCCAACAAAACCACGAAGAGGGATAAAGTTGAAGACCTAATCTAGCCAATATAATGGAAAAACCAAGAACAACAGTCTAAAGAGAAAAGTCAGCACCGTCAATATGGCAATAATCCTCGACTACACAAAAATTCATGTCGATAACATCAAAATCTGCCAACGCCTAAAGACAACAACAACCAAAAACCAGTAGCTACGAACTAGAATACCACCAAAACAAATGTGATGAAATTCTAGATTGAGTCACTTACCTGGAACCAACACAACTCAGTAAAAACGAAAGAGAAAAGCAAGGAGACTCTAAAAGGACCAGCAACTAGGAGGTTTCAATATGATAAAACTGATCCGAACCGAATTAAAGTAGTGCATATGGTTCAAATATGGTTATATTACATAAATTTTATGAATGTGATATTTTGAAAATCGTGGATACAAATATGGTTTATATATTAATCGAGAAAACTAATTAAACATAAAAATGGATTAGCTCAAAATTTTAATATAATAGTTATAATATACACTAAAATTGATATATATATCATGAATAACATAATTTTAAAAATTTCAAATCTTAGTTTACAATAATATATCAATCTAATATAAATGAAAATAAACCTAATTTTACGGTTTTAGTTTGGATAGTATTATGATAATCCTTAAAAACTTTGTTTTTTATTGTATGTATCATGAAGACAATACTTATATGGATATATGAGTCATATACTATTTTTAGTTTAAAGTAATAATACTATTAACTCATGCTGCCATCTCACCGGAAGAACTCTGCATATGTCTCTAGTGAGATGAACTATTTGCCATTAGGCTACAAATGTTAAAAAAACTCATGCGTTATAATTAATTACCAGTTTTACAAAAAATCGATTTTTTAAAATTGTAAAATTAAATAGCACAACTTTGAGGTCTTTGGTTCAAAATTGAATAAATCGAAAACCGAATATATCCAAACTAAACAAACATATATATATATATATATATATATATAATGGTAATGATATTTTACTAATCTAAAATTCGGAAAACTAAAAAAAGTGAATTGCTATCCAAATTAAACATCCCTACTAGCAGTGGTGCTTTATGAGGCATCAGCCAGTGGTTTCTAAATCAGAGGTAAAACGAAGATTAAGTTGGCGGTTAGAGCTATTTGATTTCTGGAAAATCATGTAGCAAAAATAATAATTATGGCTCATGAATAATATTTGAAATTTGGACCCTGATTACATGTAAAAAAGTTTCTAAATATTTTGGGTCCTTAAATATGCTATTTTTTCGTTGATTATCATAGTCCATGTGAAAATCCAGGCTTCGCACATGCTTAGATACTATTTAAACAAAGAAGACTAAACAAAAATCTAGTTGCAAAAGTTTTAGTCTTCTTCGTTTCAATGACTAAAACTTGTTTGATATAAGCAAATCAAAGTCTAAATAACAGTGAAAGGAAAAATCCTGAATTTTGTCTTATTTTGGTAGTAAAAAGACTTTTGAAAAAGTGAAAATGTCGGCATGACGATGCATTTCCGTAAGAAAAATTATTGAGATTGCATTATTTGCACTTGAATCCAATTGGGCCAAAATTTATTAAAATGTCTTTACATGATGCTGACAACAAAAATGTATTGTACAATGATTGATTTGTTATAAGTTATAGCTATACCTTCCAAATGGGAAATCGAATAATAAGATTGTTCATTGTACAACAGGATAAAATAAATGCATTTGGCGGGATATGAATCTAATAATTTTTTTTAGGGGAGATATTAAATTGCTTGAAAATAATTTGAGATTTAAAGATCTTAGATACTAAATCTAATTTAATATACAATGCACTGTTGGAGCTAGTGTTGCCTTATTGATGGAATGGAAATATTGTGTGCATATATTTCGTATTACTCCACAATTTGTGTGGAGTAAACATGGAAACATCCGGTTGGAGTCGACGATTTGCTGAAGGGATGAGTGTGAAAGTCACTCCAGCCATGAACAATTTGCTTTCGGAGCCATTTTTTGAGAAGGAGATCAAATTGGCAGCCTTTGACGTCAAAGGCAATAGCACTCCTGGAAGTGATGGCCTCTCCGGAGTCTTTTACCAACGCTTCTGGCCGATAGTTGATCCTGCGGTAATCAAAGATATACAACGATTTAGTGCTATTTCTTCCTTCCCCTCCAAGTTGAATCATACTCTTCTCTGTCTCGTTCCTAAGATTTCGAATATTTCATTGATGAGTGACATGAGACTGATTAGTTTGTGCTCGGTTCATTGCAAGATCATTTCCAGAATCCTTTGCGGGAGACTTAAACGAATCTTGCCAAACCTGGTCTCTGAGACACAAGGCGCATTTGTGCTTGGACGTTTGATCTCGGACAACATACTTATTACCCACGAAATGGTCCATGCTCTCCGAACCAACTCCAAGGTTTCAGATGGTTTTATGGCTATAAAGACCGGTATGTCGAAGGCCTATGACAGTATTGAATGGAACTTCTTAGAACTTCTAATGGAAAAGCTTGGTTTTAACCGTCTTTGGATCAGTTGGATCATGAACTGTGTTTCCACGATTACTTATTCTGTGCTTCTTAACAATCGCACTCATGGGTTCATTAAGCCTGAAAGAGGTCTCCGTCAAGGAGTTCCCCTCTCTCTCCCTTTCTCTTCATACTCTGTGTTGAAGCTCTGGTTCATTCTCTCAACAAAGCGAAATTGGATGGGCGTATCTCAGGTTTGAAAATAGCGGATGACTGTCTTAGCGTGCACCACCTCCTTTTTGCTGATGATAGCTTACTCATATATAAAGCCTCCATGGAAGAAGTTGCAGAAATCATGAACATCCTTAAGAGTTATGAAGAGTGTTCTGGTCAGATGATAAACAAGGTAAAATCATCTATTATTTTCAGCAGCAAAGTCCCCGAGAGTACTAAACAGACGGTGAAATCTGCGATGCATATTGATAAAGAGGGCGAAGAAGGTAAATATCTAGGTCTCCCAGAATGCTTTAGTGGATCCAAACGAAGGCTTTTAAACTTTATACAGGAAAAGCTTCAAGCTCGGTTACATGGATGGTACGCTAAAACCCTTTCGCAAGGAGGCAAAGAGATACTCTTAAAATCAGTTGGTCTCACTTTGCCCATCTACGCTATATCCTGTTTCAAACTCTCCAATGATCTCTGCAAAAAGCTAACTAGCGCCATGACAACGTTTTGGTGGAGTAGCAGTGATAAAAGGAGAAGACTCCCATGGATAGCGTGGAAGAAATTGTGTCGAAAAAAAGAATGGAGGACTGGGTTTCATTGACATATCAAGGTTTAACTAAGCCCTTTTGGGGAAGCAAGCCTCGAGAATCCTTATCACACCAAATTCTCTTCTGTCACTTACTCTAAAGGGTCACTACTTCGCTAATAAATCTTTTTTAGAGTTTGGATTTGGTAATCGCCCTTCGTATGCTTGGAGGAGCCTCTTATACGACAGAGAACTGTTGAAAACTGGTTTGCTTAAGTCCATAGTAAATGGTCAGAACACATAAATTTAGACTGAAAACTGGATTATGAACATAATCCTAAGACCTCCGATTCAAGATCAGGTTCGGTTGATAATGCAGTTTTTGTTTCAAATCTGTTATTTCCAGAGTCAAACATGTGGGACTCAGTTAAAGTTCGAAACATCTTCATTGATCAAGATGCAGAAAAAGTGTTACAAATTAAAGTCTCTCAAGGTGCTCAAGACTCTTATATTTGAGGTTTTAAATAATCTGGTCTTTAGACAGTGCAAAGTGGTAACAAACTACTAACTTCTTTTGCTAACAACAAGATGCATATATGAATTTGATTTCCCCTGTAGAGAAAAGTATCTGGTCTAGGCTTTGGAAGATTAACTCTCCCCCAAAGATACATCATTTTATCTGGAGAGCAACTTCAGGAGCTCTTGCAGTGGCTGATACACTTGTATCAAGAGGGATCTAGGTTAATATCCTCTGTCCCTTCTGCAGAACTTCTAGTGAAACCATCTGCCACTTTTTGTTCCATTGCCCTGTGGCCCAACAAGTGTGGACTTTGATTGGTACTCCACTGCCACAAAGGGGCTTCTCTCGGAATGCAATGCTTCTCAACCTTCATCATCTCTTATCCTGCAACAAAAACCACACCCTCTAGGAGCAGACTAGAGAAGCTTATTCATGGGTCCCTTGGCAAATTTGGAAAGCACGAAACCTGATCATTTTTCATAAGAAAATTTCTACCGCATATACAATTCTGGATAAGGCAATCTCGGACTATCTAGAATGGAAGGATGTATACGAGGTTGATCCAGGCCACGGTCAGGTTCTGGTCTCTCATTTACAAAATGACAAATGGACTAGACCTCCGGACAACTTTGTTAAATGCAATGTAGGAGCTGCATGGAGAAACTCGAGAGTCCACAGTGGTGCCTCCTGGTTACTTTGTGATTGTAGAGGTGCGGCTTTGGCTCATAGCCAAAGATCTTATCCTCCATCATGTTCAGACATTGAAGATCACCAATGGAGTCTTTTCTGGGCAGTGGAAAGTATGTGTAATCTTCGACATCGAAAGATAATTTTTTAAATCTCCTTTCCCCAAATACTGTATGCAGTTACAAATCCCAAATATTTTCCAAGATTCCACCTTATCCTGCAAGAAATCTTGGCTCTGTTACCTCTGAAACTGGAATTGACATCGAATCAATCATATCAAGTCGCAATTGCAATTTTTGTCAGTGTTACGGAAGGATGGCGATACCAATCGTATATTGCCAAAGACGGCTCCCATTGGCTGGAAGCTCTCATCTCTTCCGAATCATTATCGGATTGAAGCTCAATCTCTTTTCTCTTCGTTCGATCCTCTCTTCTCTTTTCTTCGTTTCTTCTTTTTTCTTTTTGTTTTTTCATTCTATACTTTGTTTCTTCTTTTTTAAATTGTCGTTTTGGGCCATGGTTTGGTTGGCGAAAGCCTCTTGTAATCCATTGGCGCTAAGTCTCTATGGGTTATACCCATTTTCTTTTTAATGAATCGATAAGAGTTAAAAAAACATGGAAACATCCTCGTACAGTTACGTTGAAACTAAGTATATTGTAAAGTAAGTAATATTATCTAATTTTTCTGGTTCTAATGAATATCTCTCGATCAAATTAAATAAACTTTTATGAATCTTATTTATTTTTCTTAAAAGAAAACCACAAATCTTGGCAACTTTCTCAGTCATCAACAACTTAGGAAATTTTCATCAAAAAAGAACAACGTAGGAATCCTTAATAGTTCATGTAATCAATATATGAAAATATGTGTGTGTGTGTGTGTATAACTCTAAAGTAGTGGAATCATAGATCATGAGAAATGGTAGTGAAAAAGTTTGATGGATGAGAGGAAGAAAAGTTCCCAAACCGAACACATTGATTGAGGATGAACCAGAGGCTGAGAGGCAAAACTATGATTTGGAAATTTGGTTAAAATGTTCAATGAGAAAGAACCATGACTGATACTATAGCCAGTATGCCAATACAATTTTCATATGATGTCTTAGTATGAGGATGCAATAATAGTATACAATGAAAGGAAAGGAAATGAAGTGGCAGATAGATTAGCAAGGGAGACTCGTCAGACTGTCACTGAATTCACATAATTGTTACGCCTCAATACTGATTTATTATTAGATTCAAATTTGATCTACGCTTGATTAATTTTTGATTATTTCTCTTGCTCTTTCGTTTATAATGCAGAAACGTAAAAGAAATCAACACTAGAGTTTGGTCACACTAAGTTCACCATTCGGTAAAGATTGGCTATGCGTCTAGGACTGGATAGATCCAACAATACACTAGAACAATGGATACACTCAAACTCTTGCAACAAATCATCAAGCTCAAGAAATTGTGGAGATTACAAGAGGAAGAAGAAGAACACCGACTCAATTAATGGATGCGTTTCTTTTAAACTAATCCTCTTATAAAACAAAGCTTCTCTTTTTACGTGTCTTCTCTTACTCGTCCTTATCTCAGCTCAATAATTGAGTGATAGGTTTTTGATAATTTGAGACAACCAATGGTTTCATTTCTGGTTTACCATCCCAACCATACCCTGGGTCGACCCTGAGATTTTGAAGGCCGCAATCCACAAAGAAAATATGGGCCGATTTTACATACGTTTTAAAAATTTTTCTAAAAAATGAGTCGCTTTTAATATTAAATTTTTTTCCTCTAAAAAATGGGCCGCAAGTCTATACTTGCCATGCTTGTGTTCAGGATCGGCCCTGATCATACCAAACCATAATCTGAATTTGAATCATACCATAACATACTTCACCTTTATTCAAACTCCAACTTCTCTAGTAGATTGTAACTCCGAATTGTATCCCATCACATGATGAAATTCCTCATCACTTCTCATTAAGAAGTTCAAATCACCGAACCTGTTAATCCCTGAAGAATAGTCCATAAGCTTCACCTGCTCAAATATTCATGGTTTATGCACAAAACAAAAATTCTTAAGCAAACCAAAACATTGCAACCTCAATAACATGTACCTTTCACTCCCTCTGTTATTAACAAAACCATAACTCATAATAAACCCTTTCTAGTTCACAACATTGCTCTTCACTACAACCAAAGACCTGAAACAAACCCCATTCAACCTAACGAAACTGCATAAATTGAAACTCACAGTCAACAACTTATATCTCCAAGTCATTGACTCATTTCTTCAAAAATACCATCCTTGAGCTAGAGTAGTAACAATTCAGATCCATATGTAGAAAACCAGAATTAAACGCATGCTTCAAACCTAAAACATTTTGACTCATACCTTCCTGAACATGATAGAGATGACTCCCAACTCGGACTGCTATCGTTTACAATAGATCACGCCGTACACCACCTTGTTAGGAAGACTTTGGACACAAATCTTCGATCAATCACTTTGTTCAGAAACACATATCTCATCCTGTAACTTTGAAAAGATTCATCCGCTAGCAGCCTTTAACATGTCTCATGCCCACCCATGTGGTGATACTTCAGAGAAAATTCTTGTACAACCTCTTGGACATCAAACTAAAATTCCATTGAATTCATAATGTACTCTTTGTTGTAGAAATAACCCTACAAACTTGTATTGTATGCAGACTCTATCAAACTCTTTGGCACTTGCATCATTTTCATTTTCAGACTTAAACCGGAAGTACTCTTCACCCATCAACTTCCGTTAAAATTACTTTGACCGCTAATATTTTACTTTACTGTCCAACAAGTTTCTATGCCGAGAGTTTCTCTAAAGTCTTCCTATTGATGCCAACAGACAAACCAAAAAAATCTTTATTTGGTTGTCCTCTCCAAATGCAGCTTGTTCTCCATGCATTTGCATCTTTTTCAAGTCTAACCTTCATTTGCATATGAACAGCTTTGAGATTACATATTCACCAAGTGTTATACACAACATTT
The DNA here is from genome assembly GCA_900406275.1 of Anastatica hierochuntica. Taxonomy (NCBI): domain Eukaryota; kingdom Viridiplantae; phylum Streptophyta; class Magnoliopsida; order Brassicales; family Brassicaceae; genus Anastatica; species Anastatica hierochuntica. The sequence continues at coordinate 12,652 of OVAN01005657.1, read as the reverse complement.
TACTCTCTTTGAAGTGAATAACATCCACAACAGTTCCTGCATAAACTTGCATTTGTTTCTCCTTAGTTTCCCTTTGAGAATCCACTGTGTTATGCAAATTAACCATTTCAAGCCTATACTTTAAATATTTTTCTAAATTTCAGAACATGCAACTTGAACCTGAGTACACTTGTTAAAACTCCAACAATTTGTTTTCAAATCTGTATAACCTTTCCTCTGACACCAGATGAGACCAGAACATGCTTTTAACCTTTGACTGTGTACCCAACTTACTTTTCTTGTCTTCTTAAATCCTTTAACCACCACAAAACTTAGCATAACCGTGAACCCTTTCCGCTTCAATTCTTCCTTCTTAACTAATCAGATTTCAAATAAGATACCTTTGTTTCATCTGAACCAACCTAAGAAAATTATTGAATTGAATGTAAAACTTCACCTGGAATAAAAATTGTACTATGAGGATGCATCACTCATTATGCTGTGGCAAGAGCTCCACCTGAAATAACAAATGTCCATGTTTGTGAAAATTAACAGAGCTAAAAGCAATGTTATTCACCATCACTTTGATCAACTTAAAAACTCGTGTAATAGCCTACTTAAATAGTTTCCATGTTGTACCAAATATCAGTTCCAACACAGTATCCTTTCTCTTGTAGCCTTTCCATTCATCTCTTGTCCCATAAGACAATTAAGAATCATTTCTTAGAATCTTATTTAGCGTTATTTCATCTATTTGGATTTTTCCACGAAATTTTATATTGTTATAGCTTCACATCAAAAGACTCTTAACCACTCAATCTTCTTCTTTTTTTCTTCATCTCCCACACCCCATCATTCCAAGCTTCATAATCTTGAACCATTTTTAAAAATCTCTTTTCAATTTGTGAGTGTCTTTGAGACTTAACACTTAACCTTGAGCTTTGATTGTTCATGTCTTGTTCTTTTTGTAACCAAACTTGTCTAATTTTCTATTACTTCTAGATGAATGTCATATTAGATCTAAAATTAATCATTTGGTTTCTGTACATTTGTTTTCACCAATTCCATAAATAGCTATTTCCTCTTTACATTTTCTTTTGAACCTTCCGTTTTTAACCAGTTGAGAATTCAAATTATGTGCATTATGAATTATTCTAATATTTCTAAATTTCTCTACTTGTTGTTACCACACTGCACTTTATGTTTCAGCGTACAACTGGTTGTTGCACACACAAATATCTCGTCCAAGCGAAGCTTCTCATTTTAAGTGTAACTTGTGACTTTGATTACTAACCATGCTTCCTCTTGAATGCCCTTTGATTGGCACAAACTCACCAGAAGCATCATTATTGTACTTGAACATACTTCATTTGTTTAAGGACCAATGTATCACAAACGGCTCAAACAATAACACCATCAGACTCTGATCTTTTTTATGATCAATCTGACTATAACCGGCTCCATGACGATCTACAATATGTCCAGACCTTGATCATCATATTTTCAAGCCTCCTATATCCATAAGAATTTGATATTTACTTATGAGATTGAACATGTGTTTAACCCTTCCTCGAAGCCTTGAAAAAATACAATAAAACATCAGAACCAACAACCTACTTGACCATCAAACTGTCTAATTTCCTCTAAATTTTAACTCCTTGCAATGCATCTTGAGTAACAAGACATAACCAATTTAAACAACCATAACCTGACATATCAATCAAACAACCAATATGTTCCTTAGTTCATAGATCTTTGTGAGTTTCCAATAGTTGTTCTTTAACTCATTTTCACACAAAGCTGTGTCCAAATTTTTTTCACAACCTTACCCATAAAACATACTATTACTTAGTACTTAATCTTGGCTAAAAACTTGCATAGTGAAGATACAAAAACATGCTTCTGTAATCCTTGGCTTCTTCTTATTTGAGATGATAAAAACTAGTAGCTTTTGATTTCAAAGTGGGTGCTTCTGAAAAGAACCTTCAACCTTTGAGCCTTGAGAACAATAAACCTATTCTGATACTTCCTTAATTTCAAGGTTTTGCTAACACTAACATCTTACAGTAATCAGAATCTTATCTTTGCTAGTTATAGACTCCACCTTAATTACACCATTCTCAATCATTTAACCCATGTAATGAGATCAAGAACATGATCTTTGATCAAGCCTTCTTTCATCAGTCTTGAAACTCTCTCCTTTCTTGTGTTTGAAACACATTAAGACTTGCAAATTTCTTAAACCAACTTGCAATACCACGATTGTTTATAAAATTGATGGTTTAACATATAAAAAAGAAGAATTCTTTCAATCATGATGTCTTTGGACAAGAAGCACCTTCGCTCCATTTTTCCTTCTTCTATTGATATATCCTCTTCATATAATCATAAAGTCCTCATCGTAAGTGCCCATAAGATCTGATAAGAGAGATACAATCATTCTTCTTTACTTGACAAGTCGCTCCAATTTTCATTTTCCTGAATCGAAACATCTATTACTAGTGATTTTCTTGACCAGAGAATCTTCTTCGATCTCATGTCGATGATTCACTTCTCATCTCAACTTGCGTCGCTGCGACTTTTAAACTCGTCACTTCAATATTTGAATCTTCTTTCCTCCATCTCGAAGAGTTGATCCGAACCTTTAGTTTCTTTAACAACTCGATGAAAAATACTATTCCAGAACCATAGATACATATTTTTTCAAACTAACTTTGTTTTCAAGATCATGAATCACCGAAAAATGGCTTTGATATCACTTGTTACGTCTCAATATTTATTCACTATTAGATTAAGATTTGATCTACGCTTGATTGATTTGATTCTCTCTCTTGCTCTCTTGTTTGTAATGTTGAAACATAAAAGAAATTAACACGAGAGTTTGGTCACTCCGAGTTCACCATACGATAGCGTTGGGTATGTCTCAGAGGCTATATAGATATAGAAATCTACTAGAACGAGGGATACACTCAAGCTCTTGGAACAAATCAACGAGCCCAAGAAATCAAGGAGATTACAAGAGGAGGAAGAAGAAGAAGAACATAGATTCAATGAATGGATGCATTTCTTTTAAGCTAATCCTCTTTGAAAACAAAGTTTCTTTTTGACGTATCTTCTCTTTAGTCGTTCTCATCTCAACTCAATAATCGTGTGTTAAGTGTTTAATATTTGAAATAACCAATTGTTTCATTTCTATTTTACCATCCCAATCATACCAAACCACAATCTGAATTTGAATCACACCATAACAATAATCTCTTTAGTTTCTTTGACACACTCTCTCAATAGCCTATCAACTATGTTATCATGTCCTTCAATTTTTTTTGGGAAAACTCAAGTGCTCTCCACAAAATTTTAATACTCGACTTTGCTCTCTTGATTTTCTCTTTTCTTGTGTGTTGTGAACCTAAGATTAATTAGATTCTATGATTACCAAATTATATCTTGTAATTTATTTTATGTTTAATTTGAAACCTTTTGTTAAAAAAGTAAAATTTTTGGATCTTACGTTTAATCTTATACCTTCAATGCCAATTCCATACAGTCTGATGAGGCATCAACCATCAATTCCTTGATCTAAACAAGGATGTCAAAGTCGAAATAGATGTTATGACTCTTCAACTTCTTGCGAATTTCATGCAGTCTGATGTGTGTTCTCTACAACATCAATAATACTTAAGATTCACAAACTCCTTTATGGTATCAAAGCTCAATCGATCTCAAACTTAAATAATCTCCTCTCTTCTCTAAAATCATATCTTTTCTTCTTTCTCTCTATGTTTTTTCTCTATGCTCTATATTTTCTTTGCTCTTCTTCAATTCATCATGTTGGTTGAATCTTCTTCTACATTAATAATTGATTCAACTCCTATTGTTAACATCAAAGACCCAAAGAGTACTCTAATCTCTCTGAATATGTCTTCAGTTACCAAATTTAACTCTGTAAACTATCGTACATGACTTCTAACAAATAAGATCTCTCCTTAAAGCACATGAGTTACACTTCTTCATCGCTGATGAAGAAAACACTACTTCACCTACCATCATTGATGAGTTTGGTACAAATCAATGAAATCCTAACTACGGTGCTTGGAAACATCAACACAAGTTACTGTATTGTAGCGTATTGGGTTCTCTTAGTGTCAATGTTCAACCAATTTTTAGTAAAGCAACAACATCACGAGAAATATGGAAAATTCTCAATCGGACATATGGTAAGCATTCACGTGGACATATCAAACAACTCCGACAACATCTCAAATGCAGTTCCAAAGGTAACTCATTTGTTAATGATTACATGAGGAAAATCATTGGAAAAGCGGATCAATTGGCTTTTCTTGGAGCCCCGCTTGACCATGAAATTCTTTTTGATATCATTACAGATGGGCTTGGTGATGATTATCGTGCCATCATTGAGATGGTCAATAGCAAAGATATATCAATTACTCTTAATGAGCTACAAGAGAAATTCATAAACAGAGAAAACACACTTGCAATGGAAGACACTAAAGTCTTCATTCATGTCATGACAAACAAAACTCAATTTCGTCCTCAACAGAAATAGTTATTTGGTCGTGGAGGATCTCAACATGATTGTCGTGGTGCTTTTGGTCGTGGTTACTCCGATCGAGGATATTTTGGCAAATGCCAAATCTCTGGTACCCAAGGTCATAGTGCCTAAAGATGTCATCAATACAACACTCATGTTCCACCTTCTCCTAAATATTGTGGAACCTCTCCACAGTGACAAGCACCTCATATGCTAATACGCCCCTGTACTATCAAGACTTTCATCAACGACCAAGTCTAGATTATAGTGAAACTTTCAGTCATGTACTAAAAATGCCACATTTCGTCGGGTTCTTGGTACAGTAGTGGGCTTAGGTTGGCCTCTTTGAAAAATTAATGTCAACAACGTGTTTTTTCAAGGGACTCTCTGTGAATAAGCGTATATGATGCAATCACCAGGATTTGTTGATCAAGAGTGACAAATTGTGCAAGGCAATATATGGAGAAACTTTTAACCAAAATATTATCTATGAATAAATGTATATGATGCAAATTGTGCAAGGCAATTTATGGTCTCAAACAAGCTCCCCGAGACCATAGTTGACAAACTTTGGAAGTGAGCTTGGAAGTGACCTAATGATATATGAAAATTGCGCAAGGAAAACTTTTCAAAAGTTTCTAATTGAGCTTGGATTTGTCAACTCTTATGTTGATGCTTTACATTTTCTCTGTAAAAGAACATCTCTTCTTTACATACTCGTCTATTTTGGATGACATTTTGGTTACAGACAACATTCTTACTGAATATTCTCGTGTTCTTCAACTCTTGGCTTCTCGGTTCTCCCTCAAGAACCTCAACAATCTATCTTACTTCTGGGAATGGAAGCAACACGAACATAGAAAGGATTGATTCTTACGCAAATGAAGTATGTTACTGATCTTCTGAAAATGACACGAATTGTTTATGCTAAACATGTGTTAACACCAATGTCCTCCACATATACACTAACAATCAAGTCAGGATCAATTCTCTCTGACTCGAAGCCATAGAGAAAAACCGTCGACAGTTTACAATATTTGTCTCTTACGCGTCATGATACTTCTTTTACTGTTAATCGACTCTCTAAGTACATACATCAACAAAAAAGCTCATGAAGAAGCTATGAAAAGAGTTCTTAGGTATCTCACGGGAAAAACATACAAGGGTATCTTCTTTTCTGCCTCAACGCCTTTCAATCTTCATGCGTATTTAGATGAGGACTGGACAAGAAACTGTGATGATTATACTTCTATGGGGCATACATAGTCTTCCTTGGGAAACAACCTATATCATGGTCTTCACAGAGCAAATTGGTGTTGTGAAGTCGTCTACAGAAGCAAAGTATACCGTTACAGATGTTGCATCTGAAGTATAGTGGATATTGTCTTTAATGTCTGAACTTCACATTATATCGGACACCATAGCAACCATTTACTGTGACAACATGGGAGCAACGTATCTATCTGCCAATTCAATCTTCCACTCTCGAATGAAGTATGTTGCTCTTGCTTATCACTTTTTTTTTTCGAGAGAGAGAGAGAGAGTTCAGACCAATGTGTTGTGTGTGTGGCATGTTAGCTCATCATATTAGCTTGCCGACCTAACCAAGCCTTTGCCACGGAGTTGTTTTTCTGAACTTGCTATCAATATAGGACTCACTAACGGTCATCTATTTTGAGGAAGCGTATTAGCATAAGTTATATTTATCAGATATAATTATATGTTTAGTGTAATTATCTAAAAAAGACTCGTCCTTATCTTGTATATAAGGATCACGATCACAATGCATATGTATATGTTCTCTACAACATCAATTATACTTAAGATTCACGAACTCCTTTAGTTTCAATTCAAAAATATAGTAGAAATGTAGCTGAAGATAAAATCAACAACAATCAATATTAGTACAATTCTTCGCAACCATACACTGCGATGTATCTTCAATTTTGTTTTCTTTCAGAATATAAATTTCGTAATGAGATTAAAAATTTAGATATTTTGTGAATCTAATGATTTTTATTTTTTGGTTACTACTATATCAAACACATTATAATTATTAAAAAAAGTGTCAAACGGAAAAACACAAGTTACATAATATATGTAGGGAAAACAGAAGCAAAACATGATCTTGATTTTTCAACCTCTCTCTTTTTTATGTGTATGTGAAAAGTAAGAAACTAGAATATAACAATACCGAAAAGACGGATAAGTTTTGTTTTCTTTCAAAATTCTAATTTTTAAAATTAATATAGTCGTATCATTTATGTTTCTAATTATTAAAATTTAAATATTTTTTGGAATTTAATGATATTTATTTTTCGGTTACAACCTTATCGATATTCCCCCGCTTCCCCTTCCCCTTCCCCTTCCCCTTCCCCTTCCCCCTGTTCCTAATATTAGATGTTTTAGTGCTTTATTTTAGTTTCAAAATAGAAAATGTTTTCACATTTCTAAGCAAATATTAAATGTATTGGATTTTGAATATTTTTTGACCAGTTATATTATGCTTTCTTTTTTGTAATTGTTTGAAGTGATTTAAATATATGTATCAAATGATATTTTTAATGATAAAAATACATTTCTTAATCTTTTTGTTTTTTGGTAAACATCTTATAATATTATGATATAGATGAAGTATATTATAGTTATTAAACAAGTGTCAAAAAGAAAAAAGAGCTGACAATACTTAAAAAATTATAAGGAAATTAAAAAGAATTTTATTTGTTTAACATAGACAATATTCGGTCCATTTTTTCAAAATATGATCTTGATTTCTCAATCACCCTTGTTTTTGAAAAGGCAAACTGGAATTCGAATATAACAACACAATAAAGACAACTAGTTCTAGTCTTGCCAAAACTTCGATTACCAAAAGAATAAATGGTCTTATTCAGTCATCAAAGCCTTCGTATATATACAAATTCAAGACACATCTAATCCTAAAAAAAGGAAAACCAAAGTAAATAGGAAAACAAATACATCTTTATCTACGAAGAAGTAAATATGGATAAATTTTATTCCAGTATCTCTCTCAAGTTGGACATGGAGGTCGTGAATGCCCTACTTGTAGAGAAAATCTTCAAAATCTTTACGCTCTAAAGCCTTAGTAAGAATGTCCGCAAGCTAATTCTTACTTGATACATAACTCTTATGAATTGTCCCTTAAATAATCTCATCGCAAACAAAATGGCAATCCGATTCAACACATTTTTTTGGTTCGTGGAAGACTGAGTTAGAACTTATGATATTGCTAGCTTACTATCTAAGTAAATTGTCATTGTTTGTGGATGATCTATTTTGAGGTCCATAACTTTGATTATAAAAAGAATGAATTGTCTTATTTAGTCTCCAGAGCCATCGTATATATACAATTCATGACACACCTAATCCTAATGCATAGAGGAAAATCAGAGTAAATAAAAAACTAAAGACATCATTACTTAAAAAAAAATATGAATAAATCATACTAGAAGGTTTTCCGCGCCAAGCGCGGATAAATTATCGTCAAAATGTTAGTAATTTATTTGATTTAGTATAACTAATGATTTCATTTTAGTCAGGATATAATTAATAATTATGACTTAAAAAAAAATTACTAACGTGTTTTCTTGATATACATCATTATTCTGTATAGTTTTCATTGTAGATATTTATTGGTAATGAGTATAGATGAATGTTAAAATATATAGATTCATTAGAAAGTGTATTTTAAAACTTGAAATGTTTTGTAAATTATAACGAAAATTTGAATCCTTCAAACTAAATATTTTTATAATATAATTTAGTACAAAAGTATCTTTATGGATCATTTAAATATAATTTGAGAAAAAAATTTGAAATTATATGTGGCATATAATATGCATCAAATATAAATCATGTCACAATTTTTTAGATAAAAAGTTTTTATAATGATGACATAAGGTGAACTAAATCTTCAATTAATGTATAGATTAAATTTGTTGACGTGATTTCATAGTATACATAATTATTCTCTAAATTTTTTATTGGGTGAAAATTAATTTTATTAAGATAGGTGTCAAGTTAAATCACCATTATATCTAGGGGATTATTAAATGGAATATTAAAAATATAATTATGATTATAACCAATCAAATTTCATAAAAGTGTTATGACATATTTTTTTGTTGAAACTTATCATGCTTAAGATTTGTAACAAACTCACTTTATAATTAATTTTATTATATTTTATTTAATTATTTGACAATAATTATATTTTATTCAACTATTTATTATATTATTAGTTCTAGTTTTATAAAGTTTTTTTTATTAAATACGTATATGTCACATTTTTTAGATCTAACTAATAAATTTTTTTGGCAAAAACTAATTTTATTCAAAAAATTTATGTTGCCATGTCAAATTTTTTTAGTTGCAAACAAATTAATTTAAAACCAATCAAATTACCTTAAGTTGTCATGTAATAATTTTTTGTTAAAAACAATTGTGGTGATGGCATGTGGCAAACTTACTTCTTAATTAATGTATAAGGGATTCCAATATGTCTATCTAATTTGTGTCTTTTGAATATGAAACTAAAGTGCGTGACACACAAATTCTCCATATAAAAATGTATAGTGAGTACATGCCGTCTTTAGATATGGACCAAGAGTGCATTTGCATTAGAACCAAAATTCTTTTTTGCAATTTTATGTTAGTTTTAGGGCCCAACTTTTGAAAATACAAATGTTTTTCTTTAAAATAGGATCCAAAAATTTTTTTAAACGCGGTCCAATATTTAATTGAGACGGTCCCGAATGTTTAAATTAATGCGTGTATAGGTCATCATCTATTGTAGCTAGGTGGTTTAAGGCTTAAAGCAGCTCAAATGTATTGATTTTTTCAGCCAATTTTTGAAATTGAGGAAGAAGATCAGAACCTATTCCACCAATTCAGGTTATATTTAAGCTAAAGAAACTAAATGATCTGATTCAATCATCGACTCATCTCCCAGCTTCAACTGGAACATAGATCTCTGGAACTTCCATATGCCACTAAAGCTGAAGCTTTTAGCTTGGAAAGCCCTCCACAACGTTATGCCCACCAGAGAATGCTTGGAATCAAGACACATCATCCTGATTGGAGCTTGTAAAGTATGTGGAGAGATTGAATCAGTTTAACATATATTTTTCACATGTCCTTTTGTCATTCAGGTCTGGGATCGCGCCTCTTTCCAGTCAAGTTTTGAGGCAGCAAACATAGAAGATTTTGCCACAGGTTGGAAAGCTCTCAAACTTGCTAAGTCTCTACCACCCACGAGCATAACAACAAGACCCTTAGCGCCATGGATATGCTGGACACTCTGGACAGCAAGAAACAATCGTTGTTTCTTTGACATGTTTTTTACAGTTGAAAATACTATACTTCACGCAATCCGCAAAGTAGAAGAATGGCTATTAGCGCAAGATGCCTCCGGTTCTATGTCGTTGACGCAACGAACAGAGCCTATCCGAACAGAGAAACATATATAGGACCGACGCCGCATGGAATGGGAACCTGAAGGTTGCATGATTGGCCTTGATTTTCACAGAGAAGAAAATGTAGTTTCCTCTTACTCGCAAGCTGAAGATTTCGTCCAATCACCACTCATGGCATAAGCTCTTGCAATGAGGAAAGCAGTCAATCATGTCTTGTCTTCAGGAATGGACAACATCACCTTTGCTTCAGACTCTCTGCAACTCATCAAAGCAATCAATTCATCATCAGAAATTGCTAAGGTTCATATTGTTCTTTCTGATATCACCTCTTTTGCTTCATATTTCTCTTTTGTTTCATTTGAGTTCATTTCTCGCACTGCAACGTCGAGGCAGATGCTTTGGCTAAGCACACTTTGAGATTATCTGTCTCTGAACCATTGAATGAATGAATGAATGAGTGTTGATAAAAAAAAAGGTCACTACACCAAGGATGTGGAAAAGAAACCATGCCATTAGGAGATATAGGAACTAGCCCCTATTGAAATCCCATCTGGTGATCAAATGCTCATGAATTCTTTGCATCAAAACATTAATTGGATTTTGCACTCTAAATTTCAGGAGGGTGACAACAAGAGCAATTTAACCGTCTTTATTGGCTAGTAAACATGGAAGTCGAGGAATAGAATGATTTTCTCAAAAGAGAGAATACCAATTCCTCAAATCATCGTCAAGGCTCACGATGAAATGAAGGAGTGGATTGAGACAAACAGAGATGAAGATGAGGGACATAACCAGCCAACCTGTTTCTCAAATTCTTACAACAGTGTGAGGGTTAGATCTCACAATTACCTTTAGAAAGATCTCAAAGAGGTTTGGAAGTGGAACAAGGTGGGATCGAAACCCGTTAGAGCTAAGGCGATAGATAGAAAATGATGAATCGATTTTATTGAAAGTTGTATCGAAAAGTGTTTACAAGAAATTGATAAAGAATGAAAACAATTCGAAAGAAAAATATGTTGCTCAATCTCTCCTTCTGAGTAAAAAGATCTCCAGCCCCTTTTACGTTCTCCCAGGACCTCCTCTTATAGTAGATCTTTCGCCAGATCAGGTACCTTCCTCCGCCATTTGCTCCTGACATCTCGAAACGAATTCTTCTCCCTTTGACTCGTCTAACGACGTCGTTCGTCGAGTCTTCTCTCCTTACGTCGAGTGGGCTCGAATGAGCCTAAGCCCATTTGTTTTGCTTGATCTTTCATTTGTCATTTCTTTTCTTAGTGGGCTTACGATCCTAGGCCCAACAGTTGCCCCCTTTGCGTCTAGACATGTGCCGCTTCCTAGGTCTCGACGCAAATCTTCTCCAGATTTCGTAATTATCACTTCATGCAAAACCGATAGCTGTTAATCTCCACGTGGAGATTCGCTTTATTTGAAATGAACGATGACGATCATTTGCTGCCAATCTGACGGCTCAGGGAGATGAGGAAGACGAAGAGATTAACCTTGAGACTTGCGCTTTATGATGCGATATAAAACTGCCTCATTAACTGCCTTCCCCCTCTACTTTACGCCGTAACCACGATCAATCAGGTAATTTTCTCTTTTTTTTTTTTTTTACTTCTCTGTTTTATCTTTTTCTTAAGCTTCTTCTCTTTTGCTAAGAAACCTGTTTAACCTTCCTCTCACAACCCCCTTTCATAGTTGTCTATTCATCTCTTTCTCTTCCAAATGGATCACTCAAAAGGTGACACCGGTAGTTCAAAAGCACCGAAAAGAGTCGGCAAAAGAAGGAGACCTAAATCTGGGATGATTGAAAGAGCTCTTACCGTGGCGGTTAAAACAAAGATGGTCGCTAACTCCTTAGTCCCAGTTAGAGAAAGTCATTCTTCTTTTGGGCCTCATCAGGTTTCTACCCTAGAGCACCAAGAGATGATAAACCTTATGACTCAGGCTTGTGCCCCCAAAAACCTTGCTAGGCTCTGTGAGCCGACGGAGACGCCTGAAGACACTCCCCCAGGGTGGTTCTGCGTTCATGAACACTACATCACTAAGTGTCACCTTAGGTTTCCCCTCCCTGAACTCTTATTAGACCTTCTAGATCACTTCAATCTTGCCCTCCCACAACTTTGTCCCTCTGTAATTAGGGTTGTTTTAGGATTGATAGTGAGATCTCGGGAGGAAGGCATCGACATCGGCCTTAGGGAGTTACTGAGTCTATATATATTGAAGGAGAGTCCTTTGACGAAAGGAGCAAGAGGGACCTACTATTTACCGGCAAGACCCGGTCGTGGGGTATTTAGATTTTCTGTTAACGATGAAAATTGGCGTAGAAGGTTCTTTTTGTCAAATGTGATGCTTGCACTGTCCCTGGAGATCGCTTTTTCCATCCTACTTGGGCCAAGATGACGGGCTCTCTAGAGATCCCGCAACTTTCTCCCAAATTTTCCAGGGCTCTAGTTAGGAAGTTTTCGCAATCCCCAGCCACCTGGGCTTCTTATCCGGCTGATCGGATTGAGAGAGCCAGGTTTCCTTATAAATACAACCTTAATCCACCAATGCTCTTTCCAGTCAACAACTTAATAGGTTTTAGTGTTATTTTCGTGGTCTTTGCTTATTTGTTTTACCGATCTAACACACAGTTTTTTTTTTCTTTTACTTTGTTAACAGTTTCCGCAGAAGCAGTTCCTGTCGA
>OVAN01005656.1:0-19769 GCA_900406275.1 Anastatica hierochuntica | reverse complement strand
TGGGGGGGGGGGGGGGAGAATGTAATGACATTCAATAAGAATTAGAAAACAGTGAAACCTAGTGAATGATCGAAGAAGGATTAAGGCCAAGAAAACAAACCAAGAATGGTTTTAGTGAACGATCAACGTATTGAGGATTGTGTAAGGTGCAGGTAGAGCCAAAAATTCAAAGTTGGAATCATAGAGAAGTAACGGCACGGGAAGATTCCTTAGGGAATTTAGTGGAATGGAAATGCCGACGGTTCGGCTTAAAACGTCCTAGATGATCGAGAAATTAGTCGGAAAAATTATTCTTAGGCCAATGGAGGTAAAATGGTCTTAGAAATAAATGGTGAGAAATTTGCTCGGAGAAAGTTGAGTTTTACACGAAGAAATGAAATTCCGACCATCCAGTTAGTGTACGACATATTCGGATCCGAGAAACGGTCGTCTCAGCACGATCGGATCCGATCGGACGCTGTTTAGCACGTCTGGATACATTCGGATCAGTGATAGGAACGTCCGAATGGTGACCAGGCGTCGTGCCTGTGTGTCTGCTTCACCTATTTGGCTGCCTGCTTCAGCAGAAGCAGCTAGACACGTGTCAGCACGCGGGCCGAGCAGTGTGTCCAACAGCTTCTATCGAGCCGACAGCTGATGCTTGCGGCCAGCAGGCATTTTCTCGTGCCAAACCCTTACCCATCTAGCCTCCAGCCTTATATATACCCCTTAGGACCGTATCATAGTTTCCCTAACTGTTAAACAAAATTGTGCACACGAAAAACCTTATCCTACCGTGAAAAACCTTTTCCGGCCGTAGAAGATTCATGTCCGTGCGTGGAAAAACCTGTTCCGATCATAGAAAAACCTGTCCGAACAAGAAATTCTCAGGTAAGAACTTCCAGCTTTAGGTTTTCCTTAGCATTCTCGTAACCTAAGTGTGGAAATAGGTTCGGATCCCATTTCCGACTAACGGAACATGGGAATCCTTTTCTATTGATCTAAACTACAGGTTTAGAGGTCCGAAACTCTGTCGAAATTTCCGTAAGAGCTGAACCTTTCTCGGACCCAATCCGACCGCTTTATCCGAACCTTAAGGTGAGTCTCAGTTAGGGTTGTATGTGTTTGTGCGATTAGCGCCTGAAAAACAAGAGATTTGCGTGAATTGTGTGATGCATGATAATTGATGCTATGTTATTTATGTGATCTTTGATGATTGTGTGATGCATGCTGCTATGAGAGATATTGGGTTATATCGTTCGGGCCTTGGCTCGGAGGGTATAAGATATATGTTGTTATGTGAGGTTATATGCATGTTGTGTGTTGTATCATTTGAACTTCGGTTTGGACAATATGACTTGTTTGTCCCGGGTTCGGTTGGTGAGGAACCTGAGTTTGATTGTGAACGCGTTCGCTTGGTGAGGAACCCGTAGTGTGAGTTCGGCACTCGGGAAGAGTGTTGTGAGAGTCATTGGTATCCACTTAGAGGCCATAACTTGTCGGGGATGTACCAAAATTAGTCCCGGCAGGTTATGTTGAGCATGGTTATAGGACTAGCTACCATCGACCGGTGCAGGCAGGCCGCATGACTATGCGGCAAGTGTGTGTGCTCCGGGCCATCGACTTTTTATACTTTGTGTTTAGAGTCGATGGGTGCAAGAAAGGATGTGTGAGGAATTGTGGATTGAGGAATGTGGAACATTAAGTATGGATTATGGTTAATGGTGGGTGGATTTACCAATGGCGAGGGGCAAGCCTCGATGAGCGAGTGGATGTTTGTGATTAAATTCTTGTTATGTTTGATATGTTATATATGTTTGATTGAGATCGTTGCATATGAGAATGGAGATAATGGGTGACCGAACTCACTGAGCAAAATAGTTGTTCATTAGACTCTTCGTTTTGCAGGTAACCCTAGTGGGATAGTAAGCGGGTCTTGAAGAAGCATTAGCTGCTGGTGTAGTCTTGCTGCATTTTTGCAAAGACAAAGTATGTTTGTAATAAGTAGTATGTTTACAATATCGGCCAAGCATATATGTGTTTAATATTTTTTAAACCTAAATGATATATATAAATTATGTTTTATAAAGAATTGTAGGTTTCATATGATACTAGTCCTCGTCAGGGACGAACCAACTAATGGATTCAAACTAGGGTTTCAAAGGCTTAGTTTGAGTTTGTTAGGATACACATATTCAGACATTAATCTAGGGATCTCGGATGTGTTCTGAGAACCTCGAAATTAAATGTTCTTGATATGCAGTTGTAATATCTCCGAACGAGACATGGGCGAGGGTTACTTAGTTGGTCATGCATGTTCATGTTTGATTGTTGTACGGCCAATTGAGTTGACTTTGACCTAATCTTGTTTGGATGTGTTACACTGTCTCAGATGAAGATCAAACTATACAACTCTTATCAGAGCTTCCACCTCTATATCAATCCTGGTTTACACATTACTCAAGACTCAAAGAATGAGTGGATATTGGACTCAAGGTGTACTTTCCGTATCACTTATGATAAGGATTTATTGTTCCATTGAAAGAATGTAAGGGAACAAGAGTACTAATGGCTAATAATTTCTACAATGAAGTTAAATGCATTCAGAAAATTAGAATCATAAACCCAAATGGGTCAGTGGTTATTCTTAAAGATGTTTGGTACTTGCCAAACATGAGTAGAAATTTGATATGCGATGGTATTATGGAGAAATCAGATTACAGGTATGAGGTGGAGACTACATTGTTACTTTTTAAAAAAATTTGTTATAAAGTGATCTCAGGGAAGAATCAAAATGGTTTGTATTATTTTCAGGGGACAATTGCTAAAAAAGAAGTCAATGTGGTTATGACTAAGGAAAACTAAGCTAATATGTAGGTTATGGTGAAGAATGGTTATTTGAAAAAAAAAACAGAAGTTGGTGATTTAGGGTTATGTGAAAGGTGTGTTCTAGACATGTCTCATAAAAAAGTTTTTCCCACGGCTAAACACACTACAAAGGTATCTTGGATTATTTTCACTCAGATTTATGGGGTTCTCCTTCAAACACAGAGAGTCTAGGAGGCTGCAAGTACTTTGCTAGGTTTATTGTTGATTACTCAACGAAGGTTTGTATCTATTTTTGAAATATAAAGATGAAGAATTTCATAAATTCAAATAATGGAAAGACTTTGTTGAGATGCAACCATGAAAGAAAGTGAAGTGTTTAAGGACATACAATGGCTAGAGTTTTGCAATATACAATTTTACAATCTACGTAAGGAGGGAAGAATAAGAAGTGACAAAATGTATATTTACACACCTCAATAGAATATGATGACTGAGACTATGAATATGACCATCATGAACAAGGTCAAAAATATGCTTGCAAAGATTGATTTAGGTAAAGAGTTCTCGACAGAAATTACTTCTACAACTATCTATTTGATTAATAATACACCTAATTCTAATTTGAGTTTCAAATTACCTGAGTAAATGTGGTCAGGAAACAAAACAAACATTACTCATCTTAGAAGATTCGGCAGTGTTGCCTATGTTCGTATAGTTCAAGACAAAATCAGTCCCAGAGCAATCATAGTTTTTTTCTTGGATATCCGTTTGGAACTAAGGGATATGGAGTTTGAATCCGAAAAAGGAAGGTATATAACAAGCATAAATGTCATATTTCATGAGGATGTTGTACACAAAGATGTTGTAGCCTCTACAAACCTAAACAAGAGTGATCATATGCTATGAAAGGGAAAAGAGAAAGAAAGAAAGAAAAAAAGAAAGTTTCTTTCAGCTTTGAGTTGGAAAAGGGGCCATGTATGTCTGGGTAGTCTTCAAGTTAATCTGGAGAGTCCTCATTTGAAAGAACCTCAGAAGATTCAGAGTAGGAGACATTGAAGATGAAGCTGAGGATTCAGATGAGACAAGTAATTTGGATGAGTATCTCTTATCCAAAGTGATGTGTGTCAAATTTCACCCGGAAAACGAAACAACAGTTACAAGCGTACAACGTTGTTGTAGTACTTCATGTATTGATCCCACAAAGACAAGTAGTGCAATAAAGATCTATGGACTTTCGTATTAGTTAAGAAGGAACAATGGTTGCTTGGTTTTAGTTTTTATTAAAACCAACAAAAATATCAATGAAAGATAAACGTTAGACATATAGGAATCATAAAGAAACATAACTAGCATGCAAGGGTTCAACTTTCGGATAGTGTTTAGCTTAGGTATAGAACACAACCCTTGATTATACCCTCTCCACTTTTGAGGTTCGGGACACTATACTAATTAACAACCAAGGGATTGAATTTTCGCACGGTCCTCGCAGAAGACAAGTATGCATTAAACCATCGATCCACTTTCGTTGCCTAAATATAATTACTCACCAAATTTTAGTTCCAGTAGTATTAAAATCTTTTGGAAGCATACCAACTTTAGACATGTTCACAAAATGGCCTGGAAAGCAAATAACATTGAATACAAGTAAGGTGATAACGTTAATGATAAACCCTAATAGATATGAATCTTTAAGCAAACATGATAAATACATCATTGAAACGTCGTCTAACTAATAAAATACTCTTGATTAAACATGTAAAACATGCAGCAACAAAGAATAAAAATCATTAAATCAATCAAAGACAAGAGAATAACGTTAAAAGAGATTTACTGCTGAAAAACATGAAGGAAAGTTGGTCTTTGAGATGGGAAGGACACTACCCCAAAGGGTGTTGTCCCTACCTCCTTAAGCTCCTACTCTAACCTACAACATTGCAACTCTAAAAAATCAAAAGCTAAAAACGAGTATAAATAGGCTTTGTCCACATAGGTCAATTATGTTAAAATCGGGCCTTTAGGGCTTTTCACTTTGGGCTTCTTGTACAAGAGCTTTGACTTGATCTCTGGAGCTTGGAAAGGCTTGTAGGACATCCAATTAGTCATTTTAAAGTATTGATTGAAACCAAGGTCGTAATCCTTTAGTTATCACCTTCTTGCGCATCCTTCATATACGAGTCAACATGACTAACCTTCAGTATATTTGGTATTACTCTTGGTCCTCAACTCTGAATTATGTCAAACCACTTTCATATGAAATGTAACTAATTCTCTAACTCTTGTACAAATTTCATCAAAATCCACTGAAGCAAAATCCTTCATCTTGGATATTTTTCTGATGCTCGGATATTGTCAAAAAACTAGCTTTTGCTCTAATTAGCACCATATTGCTACAAAATACTTTTTTGTCCTGAAATGAATTTTAAAAAAAAACTATGAATACTGGAGAATATCTTTTTGTGCATAAAGTTGCTTAAAAACACTAGGAAAACATACTAAAATCTATAGGAAAAGAGGTAAAATATTGATGTTATCGCAAAGCCAGAGACAAAAAAAAAGAACATTTAACCACCTTCTATCTATGAAGATGGAGATTTTTTGGCTTATGTTTTAGTAGTTGGTGAAGATTTAGAGATTGATGAGCCTAAATCCTATGTAGAAGCTATGAGGAGTACTCAAAAAGAGCAATGGTTAAATGATGCAAATAATATCTCTTAAGAAGAATCACACATGGAATCTCACTGATAGCCAAGAAAACAAAAATTGGTTGGCTTCAAATAGATCTTTAAGATATAGCCTGGAATACCAGGAGGGAGAGGATTACGATTAAAGCCTCGTCAATATAGTAAATATTGTTTTGCTCCCCTAAACTCTTACCTTTTGCTAATAAGACCCATAAATTCTTAATGGGCATGTGAGTATCTGATGGGCAATTTCCATAAACCTTTGTTAATACTTAGGCCTTGACTATTTCAAGATTTTGAATTGGTTTTTGGAATTTGATTCTCTGAAAAACCAAATTTTCTTCCATTCATGGTTTTGTAAAAATAGATTTACTAAATTGTAGGGAATCTTGATTTTGGGAGGTTTTGCCTATTATGAGATACAAAGTTAGGTTGCTTGCTAAATGGTTTCAGAAAATAAAGGAGTAGATTACAATGAATATTTTCCCCAACTATGTTACTTGTAATTATTAAATACTATGAGTTGGAACAACCAGAGGTGAAAGCAACTTTCTTACATGGAAATCTAGAGGAGAGGATTCTAATGGAACATCATGAAGAATTCATTAAGAAGGGAAATGAAAAAAGTTTCTCTTCTAAGAAAATCCTTGTATGGCTTGAAGCGAGCTCCTAGATAATGGAATATGAGATTTGATGTTTTAATGAAAAGGTTGGTTTCATTAAAAGTTCTGGTGATCCATATGTGTTCATGAGGGAGTTAAAATGAAAAAAGAGAGTTACTTGTTGCTCAATGTTGATGACATGCTTATAGTCTCTTTAAATGTGAAGGTCATTGAGGAAGTAAAAGCCAGTCTCAGTTAAGAATTCAAAATGAACGATTTAGGTAAAGCTTCCAGGATTTTGGATATGGATATTGTTAGAGACAAGAAGAAGGGTACCTTGATACTGTCACATTGAAAGTATCTTGAAAAGGTTCTGAAGAGTTTTGGGATGCTTGAACCTAAGGAGTTACTACTCCAATAACCTCTCAGTTTAAACTCATAAGTTTGTCCACAGAAGAGCAACTTTAGAAATCTATACACACGAGAGATATATCCTATTCTAGGGATATATCCTATTCTAGTGATGTAGATAGTTTAATGTATGACATGGTTGGTTCCAAGCCAAACTTGGGGATTTTAGTTGGGTTGTTCAACATATTTATGATAAATTCGAGAAGAGAGCATTGGTTGACTGTTAATTTGATTCTAAAGTACTTGAAATTGTCTTTAATTCCTAATCTACCTTGAAGAAAGGGTCAGATTTCAATATTCAGGGTTTACAAACTCAAAAAATAGGAGGTCAGTTATTGGCTTTGCATTTAATGATCATCGAAATACAGTTCATGGAAGTCTTGCCTACAATATTTTGTGGCTCTTCCATCCACATAAGAGAGTAAATGACTCTTATTGTGGAATCCAAATAAGTTGGTTAAAAGGGATTTTCACTTTGTTAGGATTTCAACAAGGCAATGTAAATTTCATTGTGATTCACATAGTGCAATTTCCCTAGCTAAGAATTCAGTGCATCATGAGTGAATTAAATATATAAATAGTAAATTTCATTTCATTAGAGACTTAGTAGAAAGTGGTGATGTGGTATTATGCAAGCCACACACAAAGAACAATCTTGCCGAATTAACTAAAATTGTAACTGGAAACAAGTTATATTTGTATTGCGAGCTTCTAAAAATTGAATAAAGAAGCAAGTGCGGCTCTAGGGAACATCAGACTTGTAGTCTCTGCCTATAATCAAGTTGGTGTTGATTTGGTACTTGCAGGTTAATTGTATTCAAAAAGTTGAACAATATGAGTTTGGACAGTTACTTGCCGAGCTACGAACCATAACATAAAGGGTGTTTGGTTCTAGGTGGAGATATCTTTAAGACTCAAAAGACCGAGTCAGAGCTTGCATGATGGGAGAACTAAACATATATATTATAAGTTTCATTTTATTAGAGACTTAATAGCCAGTGGTGAAGTTGTGCTATGCAAAATTGACACAAAGAACAATCATGCCAAATTCTTAACTAAAATAGTACTTTGAAACAAATATAAGTCATGCTCTGAGCTTCTAAACATGAATAAAGAAGCATGTGTAGCTCCAGGTAACATCAACAGGTAGTCTCATTCTAGCATTAAGTTGGTGAAAGGTTAGTACTTGCAGATTAATGGTATACACAACGTTAAACTAATGAGTTCAAAAATTTACGTGCTGAGCTAGGAGCCATAACATTGATGGGAGAATTAAAGATATATATACAAAGTTCCATTTCATTGGAGATTTAGTAGCTAGTGGTGAAGTGTGGTATGCAAAATTCACACAAAGAATACTCATGCCATATTCTTAACTAAAATAGTACCTTAGAACAAATTTCAGTTGTGCTATGAGCTTCTAAACATCGAATAAAGAAGCAGATGCAACTCCACGTAATATCAGGCAGGTAGTCTCAACCAAGCATCAAGTTGGTGAAGGATTAGTACTTGTAGGTGACTGATATTCACAAAGTTGAACTAATGAGTTCATATAGTTATTTGTTAAGCTAGGAACCAGAACATGAAGGTTGTTTGGTTCCTGATGCATTCGTATTTAACAGATTTTAACTTATGTTTTATTCGAGAAAAATAGTGATTTAATATGTATTTTGTTCTTTTCGGAGTCTTTTGGTGTTCTTAAGTGTTTTTACAGGTTTTACATTGCTTTGGAAAAGAATGGAGCAATTTGGATTAAAAATGGACATTTTGGAATGCATAATCATGTTGAAGCGTCAGAAGTTTATCCTTATTCGATAGAATTCCCACCGTTGGATCAATCTGACATTTTGACACAAGATAGTCACAAGGGTAGATTTCATTTGGTGGTGGTTTGAAGGAAATCTAACCGTTCAAAACTTATGGTCGTTTCAGTGAACACCTATCAAGCTGGCGACAAGAAGACGAACACGCAATAACAACATTCCAGAAGGCACAAGGATCAACCGATCCTTGCAAGGGATCGACCGATCCTTGCAACGGATCGACCGATCCTTGCAAGGGATCGACCAATCCTTGTCACGACGCGACCATACCACTTATTTTGAACCAGAATCAAAGATCAAAGACCCTGAGACATGTTTAAAAACATCCAAACTCGAATTTATTGTATTATTATGCTATTTTTGAGTTTCTAGAGCAGCCTTTGAGCTTTGAGAACCCTAGGGAGAAGATTTATAGTCTGCACTCTATTGAGAAGAATTCTGAACCCTTATCTCTTTGTTTTTGATTAAATACAAGATATCTTTCTCTATTTCATCTTGTGTAGCTTCAATTGCCATGAATGAGTATTTCCATAGTTGGGTTTAGTGTTTCTCATTAGGGTTTTTCATGATTTGTCATTGTTAGGTTGTTAGATTTGAGAACTTATCTATTGTATTTTCGTTTTTCACTATGTTTGATGTTGAAGTTGGATTCGCGACCTAGTTTCTGATCTTAGGTTTTTTAATACACCGAAAGTGATTTCTTGAATGCATGAATCTGTGTTAAACGAGCAAAGTGTTGTTAGCCAACGGAAGTTGATGTTATTTTGCTTTTTGAACTTATTAAACCTGAATCTAATGAATGTTTAAAATATGAAATTCAACGAAAGTTAGTCTCTAGAATTCTATAGCATAGATAATTACCACTACAGAAGTAGGTTGATTCTAAATTCGTGATTTGAGTTCTAGAAGGTTTTTAATCTTGTTTCCCTGTTAATTAACCTGACATTGATGATGACTTGTATTCACTGAGAATACCCTGTGCCCAACGTTTTTTCTCGATTGTTTACAACTCGCCTTTGTTTTTGTGCTTTTTGCTTGTTTATCTTCGATTTGGCATCGCCACCAACCTTCATCTTTTTAGCCTTAGCTCGTATTTGATTTAAACCTCGTCGTGTGATCATTGGTCTCTATGGACTCGATCCCGAACCACTACAACATGCTTAATTGTACGCCTGCAATGATTTATTGAGTGAAAATCTAAGTCATCAGTTCCAAGTGAAGATGAGTATTAGAATCAAAACATTGAGTTAGGGCTTGCACTATTCTTTTGTTCATCAGAGAGTTGGTGTACTATGAAAAAGTTTTTCGTAAGTATTTGAGAAGAAGGGTTGCTTCAAAAATCTATAGAAAAAGTTCATACTCGTTTTTTTTATTAAGAAATACATATCTATGTACTTTTAGAATAATATGAACGAATTTAGGTAGACACAAAACTTCCAAGAATTAGGAAACTTGTATTTATCTAAAACAGAATTATAATAAAAATAAGAGATTGCAACTTAACCCAAATTTGTCATCCTTATCCGCCAATACTCCTCCCCAAGTTGGAGTGTGAAGATTTTTAACGTCTATTTGAAAATCGAGAAAACAAACTTGTGACGAGTCAATGCTTTAGTCAGTAAGTCTATGACATGTTGATCCGTTCGAACATGCTATGTTACAATGAGTCCATCACGGAAAATGTCTTTAACATAATTACAATTAGATTCGATGTCCTTCGTACGCTCTGCCACAATCGGATTTGCTCCTATGTGAATCACAGCCTTGCTATCACAAAAAAACTTACGAACCCATTTAATCTCTTTGAGAGCCACAACCATAGCTCTATATTTTGCTTTGGCGGATGCGTGAGAAACAATGTCACATTTCTTTGTCTTCTAAGAGATAAGGGAATCGCCTAAGATGGAAAAATAAGCACTTCGAAATGACGTGTCAATGGACAAGAAGCCTAATCTTAATCACAGAACATAGAAAGAGTGAGATATTTGTTCGACGAAGGCATGATCCCTTGTCAAAGTGATCCTTTAAGGAAACGAACAACACGTAAAGCAGCTTACCAATGAACTTCCTTTAAGAGCATGCATAAACTAAGATGAAATGTGTATTTCATAACTTAGCCCAGATCTTGTTTGGTAATATAAATCAACCAACCCATAAGTTTTCAATGCGGTTTTGGATCTTACAACAAAGAACTCTTAGTTATCACAAGGTGATGATTTTGTTCTAATGGGGTGGTAGCCGGTTTTGAAGCTAGTAAACCATACTTAGCTATCACGTCCAAAGCATACTTTTGTTGTGAAAGATAAATCCGTTTGGAGACACGACTCATCTCAATGGCTGAAAAATATTTCAACATCCCAAGGTCCTTCATTTGGAACACGAACAAAAGTATTCTTTAAACTTGATGACCATATAACCATCCTTACCACATATAATGAGGTGATCCACATACACTAATACTCGAAGCTCAATCAACTTCTTTTTATAAGAAAACAAAGAGTAGTCCTCGTATGATTGCACAAAATTACACGAAAGCATAGCATTATACACCTTGGAGAGCCAACAATGTGGGACTTTTTTCAAACAATAAAACAATGAATTTAGACGACAAACTTTTTCAAGATGTGTATGTCTAAAAGCTGACGTGCCTTCATGTAGACCTCTTCCTCAATATCACCATGAAGGAAAACATTAAGAACATTCATTTGAATTGCCTTCCATTGTTAGAAGCTCCAAGCTTTAACAAAGTAAAAATTGTAGACAATTTGATCATTATATCAAAAGTCTCATGATACTCATCTTCTTCATCCTGATTATTGCCATGAACAACTAGTCGAACTTTGTACCTTTCAATAGATCCATCAGCATTGTACTTGATTTTATAAGCCTATTTACTACATTTCGCTTTTGTACCCAGTGGTAGATCGGTTATACTCCACGTTATAGTAATTTCAAAAGCATCCACTTATTTAGTTATTGCATTATTCCAGCGAGGATCACGTACCGCCTTCTTTAAGTGATTTGATCATACATTAGTCGTTATATAAGTAAGAAACACATGATGGATAGGAGAAAAACATTCATTTGAAAAAAAATTGTGAAAGAGGATAAAGAGTTTCACTTTGGACCATAGAGGACTATGATGTGGAAAGTGGTGGACCATGATTAGGGTTTTGCAGCACATCAACACTATATACAACGTATTAATTAGTCTTGCATGTTTTTTCCTCACCAAGTCCACAACTAAGTGGCTCAACGAGAATAGAATATGCAGTCTCGGCTGGAGCAAAGTCCTCTGTTTGCACGATTGGAGTTGACTTAGTTGATGCAGCCAATGGCAACTTAGGCGAAAATGTGGAAGAGGAGGGACTAAAGCTGACTGCTCTAGAACAATTGAAAATAACTGGTCAGGTGTAGAAGAGGACACCTGCTCTAGTGAAGAAGATGATAACACTAATATTTTTCTATTTTTAGTTGGATTTTTACTTATTTATTTGCAAGTTTTAATGCTTTTTCGATCTCTAGAGGTAGTTTTCTCCTATTTGTGATTTTAGAGAATAAACAGGTCAAATCATCAAAAATGATGGACAAACGTGCTAATTGGACCTCATTAATATTTCCAAGCAATTTTCAATGATAGACCAAGAAGACGGAAGCTCAAACGCATGAGTTTTGCATTATATCAATTTGGGCAGATTTTCAGCATCAGAAAGATCACATTGAATGAAGGTCATTCCTTCATTGGGATTGAGCTGAAATTTGGTAAGAAAATAGCATTTTGAGTTATCTTTTAAATGTAAGTGTTTTGGAGTCATTTGGAGTTGGGACGAAGAAGTTAAAACTGTATAAGTGAAGACATGTCCGTCTGTATCGGAAATGACTCAAGTGTAGCAGTTGGCAATCTGTGACCAGGTGACGTGATGCTTCTAACCGGCCGAGTGTCAGTCTTTGTCCCAGACTGGTCCTGATGATATTTCGTGTTCAAAGAAAGATTTTACTTCATATCTTTCGTTTCGCTTAACCGATTTCGATTTTGTCAAAACCTACATAACCAAGGACGATCTTGGAAGACCTAGCATTATATATACTTGTTTTTAGCATTAATATTACGGGGAGACATGACTTTTAGAGAGATAATAGACATTAAGAGGTAGAGAACTCGTGAAAAATCTTTTTCTTCTAGAGATTTAATTTCAAGAGCCTCTAAGCAGAAGATCTCACTTTGTAATCGATATTGCTAAGTTTCTCAACCTTTTAGCTCCTAATCAATTGATTTTTTTTCTACTTATATCTCGTGCATATCTATTGTTATGATGAGTTTTGAGTAGTTTATTTGTTGGGTTTAGGGGGTTTTCAAAGGGTATTCATAGATTAAGTGTTAGATTGTTAGATTTGATGATTTCCTTAGGGTCCTGATCTAAATTGTCATTTGATGATTATTGCTTGATTGAAATTTTAGCTATTGTCATTTAGGATATATTTAATCATTGAAAGTGTTGTTGGATTGCCTTGAACAATATGGATGAGCAAAACCTTGGTACTCACGGGAGTGACTTTACCGAGTTTTTGTGAACTATCGAATCTGATCTTTTTGCATATTTATTCACTAGATACCAATTGGAGTTGAATAATTTAGGTCTTTTAGACATTAATAATTTATAATATGGAAGTAAATTGATTATCCTTGCATGATTTGAGTTCTAGGACTTACCTATTGAATTTACCGGTCTTTTAACCCACTTTAATTGATCCTTGATAACCTGACATTTTCCCAATGCCCAATGCCTTACTCAATTGATATTTTATCAATAATCACATGTTGTTTTTTTATTCATTAATTTCATACCTTACAAACCTCAAACACCAAACATATTATCGCTTTCGCTTAATTCAATTCTTATAAACTTGTAGTATGATTTTTGGTCTTTGTGTATTCGATAAATAAGTACTACCATAATTGTTGTGCATTTGTAGCGTTGTGCTATTTCTCGGGGTAAAAATTTGAGCACATCAAGTTTTTGACATCGTTGTCGGGGACCACTTCAATTAACTACGAGTTTTGGATTAGGATTTAGTTTAAGACTTTTTCGTTTTTCATTTCTTGTTTTTATTTATTATTTTTTAAATTTTTGTTGTTTCTATTATCTTCTTAAGAATTATCAAGAAAATAAAGTACTACGTAATTTTATTTCTTTTTTTAAGGAAATCAAAATGAAGCTTCAACATCAAACAATCGGAGAATTCGATTCACCGAGCGCTTTTTACACCAAATGAAACCTAATATGCCATGCACAACCTCATAGAATATTTAATATCAACCATGGATTTGTATCTTGGGCTGATAAGCATCAGTTTGTGGCTTAGTTGAAGAAGACTCCATGGATCATATCCAAAGGATCGAAGAAATTCGCATAATAAGATCCAATGAAGTTTTTGACAACTATTTGAAGTGTAAACTCTTCTCATTCTCTCTAGTTGAGAACGCCAAGAAGTAGTTAATGTCTAGAAGTAGTTAAAGTCTCCTTCTCTTAGATCAATTACTACATGGGATTAATGCAAGAGAGTTTCTTGAAACTCTTGTACCCGAAGAAGAGACTTGAGTTTACGAGGAAGAGAATTTCAGATTTTCAACAAGGGTTGAATGAATCATTCTTCGAGGTAGTAGAACGACTCAACTAATACCAAAGAGACTGCCCACACCATGGTTTCAAGGAGCTGAATTTGTTGAACTTCTTCTACGAAGCAATTGCGGAAAAATTAAGGATGGCACTCGACATTGCAAGCCAAGAAAACTGCATGACTAATAATGCTGCTTAAGCAAAGATTCTTATTGATAATCTAGTTGAGAGCAATAAAAATTCATATCCAATACAAAAGAGAACAGTGGAGACCATCAAACCAAACTCCAACTCCGCAGAGATCTTTGAACTGAAATATATGGTCGCTCAACTTCTAAGGAGCAAACAAATGGGTATGAATCACCATGAGGACGTGAGAGAGACTGTTTGAAGTGCTATTCAATTTCATAAAAGCAATGGTGTTCTTGGCAAGTAAGAGAAAGTTCGTTACATCTGCAATCTATAGAATTCCTATCAAAACCGAAATCGAGAAAAATTTGCACATGAAAATCTTCAAACGCATCAGCAGTTCAATGACTTTGAGATGATATTGGAAGATATTTATCAAGACAAGGACATGGGTTTATCCTCTCTACGAATTAATGTTGAGCTTTTGTTTCAACAAGTCTTAGAAGGTCAAAAGCAACACACCCAAAACATAGACAACATGTACAATCATCTCAATGAAAAAATCGACAGGCTATATGGGAAAGTCATGGACCTTTTGAATCATGTCAAGATGCTCGATATTCAAGTTGCTAAAAGTGTAGAAGGGGTGAAGACAACCTAGTTTTCTTCCCTGGAAAGCTGAGAAAAACATGAAACATTGCAAGGCGATGGAAATTCAGAAAAGGGAAGATAAAAGCTTTGAGAATGACGAGCCAACACACAAAGCATCTCACCAAAAGAGGCTTCATACGATAGAAGACCCGATGAAGTTTGTATTCTATGTGAAATCAACAGTGTAGATTTTCAAGAACCTCTTTGCGACTCAAGAGCTACTGTAAATCTCATGCCTAAATTCATTGCAAACAAATTATGTATTAGCGACATCAAGCCTTCTCCCATGTCTCTCAAGTTTGGAGATGATGTGAGATCCTCAAATGGATTTGTGAAGGATTTAATAATGCAAGTAGGCCGCTGCTTAGTTCCAGTTGACATCAAAATTATTGAGACGAGTAAAGAATCTCAAATTTTATTGATTCTTGGGAGTCCTTCTTTTAACGTTGGGAGTTGTTATGTATTATCCTAATCGACGAGTTTCTTTCTCTAAAATTAAGAAGAGAGTGTTCTACCATGCACTTTCAACTAATGATTTGATTCTTATCCATTAAGTGTGTGTTGATGCTGTTAAAGATGTTTTTCATCATGAGGTATGCTCCAAAAGAGCTTCAAAATCAATACCATCCATTAATCCATGGTACGTACGCATTGCGACCCTTCTTGCAGTTGACATCAAACCTCCTCTGGTTACAAGAAGAAGAAGTTCTTGAAAGATGTAAGACGCTACTTGTGGGATCAGTCATACCTATAAAATAAGTGCTCTGATGAAATGTTTAGAAGAAATATCCCCAGAAGAAGATGTATCAGGCGTTCTTTTGGCTTGTCATGGTTTGGATTATGGAGAAAATTTTGCAACTTTCAAAACAGTCTCCAAGGTATTACAAGATGGTTTTTAGTTGCATACCAAGTTTAAGGATGCCTAAGACTTCATATCTAAGTGTGATTCGTGCCAAAGACAGGGGAACATCAGCAAACGAAACGAGATACCACAAAACTTTATTCAAGAAGTCGAAGTTTTCAATGTTTGGGGAATCGACTATGGGTCCGTCTCTTTCTTCCTTTGGTAATAAATACATTCTTGTGGTTGTTGACTATGTGTCTAAGTGGATGGAAGCTATAGCTAGCCCCGCAAACGATGAAAAAGTGGTGATGAAGATGTCAAGTCGATCATTTTCCCAAGATTTGATGTTCCGCGTGTTGTGATAAGCGATGGAGGATCTCACTTCATCAACAAAGTGTTTGAGAATCTTATTATGAAGAATGAAGTTAAAAAATTTATCATCCACAAAAAAAAGTGGACAAGCTGAGGTTTCTAACCGAGAAATCTAAAATATCATAGAGAAGATTGTGGGGAAGATGAGGAAAGCTTGGTCAAGAAGGCTTGATGACACTCTTTGAGCGTATCAGACAACATACAAGACACTTAATGGGACTACTCATTTTCATCTTGTCTATAGAAAGTTATAAATACTGATATAGCCAAGGGCGACATAAAAAGACCTAGCATTATAAATACTTGTTTATATCCTCTAGAATAGGGGGAGACACGAATTTTAGAGAGATATTTGACCTTAGGAGGCAGAGAACTTGTGCAAAACCTTTTGCTTCGAGAGATTTCAAGAGCTTCTAAGGAGAAGATCTCACTTTGTAATCGATATTGCTAAGTTTCTCAACCTTTTAGCTCTTAGTTAATTGAAATTTTCTACTTATATCTCGTGCATATCTACTGTTATGCTGAGTTTTGAGTAGTTTATTTGTTGGGCTTAGGGATTTTCAAAGGAGATTCATGGATTGATTGTTAGGTTGTTAGATTTGATTATTTCCTTCGAGTCCTTCATCTATATTTTTATTTTATGATTGTTGCTTTATTGACCATTTTGCTATTGTCATTTAGGATATTTACTCACCAAAAGTGTTGTTGAATTTCCTTGAACAATCTGGATGAGCAAAACCTTGGTACTCACAGGAGTTATTTTACCGAATTTTTGTGAACTATCGAATCTGAATTTTGTGCATGTTTATTTACTTGATTATGAATAATTTAGATTTTCTAGAAATTAATAATTGTTAATACGACAATAGATTAATTTTCCTTGCATGATTCGAGTTCTAGGAATTACCTATTGAATTTATTGGTCTTTCGTATCCGCTTTAATCGACCATTGATAATCTGAGATTTCTCCAATGCCCAATGCTTTTCTCAATTGATATTTGTTATTGATTACCTATTGTTTTAGTTTATTTAGTCATTAATTTTGTACCTTTCAAACCTCAAACACCAAACATATTGTCGCTTTAGCTTAATTCAATTCGTAGTGAGACTTTTGGTCATTGAGGATTCGATCCCTAAGTACTACCAAAATCGGTGTGCACTTGCAGCATTGTGCTATTTTTCGGGGTAAAATGTTGAGCACATCAGAAGAGGAAGGCACAATTGAGCTTGGAGTAACCAAACTCCCTCTGTCGACAAACTGATTTGTTGAAGTTGCATCTAAAGGAAACCAATCATCGTTAGTCATCTCTTGCTGAGTACTTGACGTTGGAAAGTCAACTGACAAAGAGATTTGTCGGCAAAAGGGACGACATCTTCATGGGAGATAACGTCATGAGAGACCACAAACTCATCACGTCCATATCATAAATAATGCACCATTTCTTCCTAATTGATAACTCACGAAAACACATAACCGACTCCTCTCTCCAAACTTATTTTTTTCACAAGTCATATTGTGTGTAACATGCCATTCTGAGCACTCGTAAGTGGTCATATTCTGGACTGGTTCTTTATCAAATTTCATATGGGGACCGACTTTAGTGAGTTGTTGTTGGTGTTCGATTGATGAGGTAAACAACTATCATGATCACTTCTCCCCAAAATTTGACAGGCGAGGATGCTTGAAATAAAAATGCTTTAGCATCATCGAGTATATGAAGATACTTACGCTCAACCCGACAATGAAGCATTAGCTCGTAGCATGAATGAAACTCGTTTCATATGTTGCACTAGTAAAGCCATGTCCACTTACAACAGAGCTGTTAGGACATCTGTTCCTCTACCACGTCCATTCAGACCTCAAAACTTATAACGATCGTTCGTCTTCTGCCACTAGTATAAAAAATCTTATAATCTGCCAACAATCACGTTTCTTGTGACCAGTTCCACCACAACGAGAACAACGTTTTTCCTGGTCTATGCATGAGTTCTCAACAGGTGTATCACAATTGCTTAAGAAATCAGTCGGAGTTCTACTAACGACCCTACAACATTGTGCTAGTATTCTTTGAGACATGTGTTAGGGTTTTGCTAACTAATTTGAAAAGTTGCAGTAGCAGGACGCGACTGGTGCAAGAAACTGTAAAAACAGAACATGCTACAACTTGTTTAACAGAGAAGATAGCAGCACATGTTGCAGATGGAGACAATAACAACATGTGATACAGAAGCGAGAGAGCACCAGACGTGATTCAAGATACTGATTCAGAACATATATGTATGCTCAAAGAGTCCTACTGTAGGTGTTGAGACAAGACCATCATGTTCAGAAGTGAATGATGCTTGATTTCTAAACCTCAATAAAAAAAGGGAGAGATGTTCAGAAGTGAATGATGCTTTGTTGACTATTTTGCTATTGTCAGAAGTGCTTGTAGCAGTTCAGATATGCGACAAGAGATGTTGTAGCAGTTTTGGCAGTGAGCTGGATGTGTGACTTGAAGGCGTAAGGGCTTACCTGAAAAAATGAAGCTGACTTGGACGAAACTTAGAGAGTAAGAAAAGGAGGATATACTCGAAGATTTGCTGAGGAAAAGGATAATCACAAAGGGTAATATTTCCTATATTCATGTGAGAGAATATAGGAAATATACATCAAGAGAAGATGTGGAAAGATTCTTCTTTGATGATGGTGTCAAATCTACATGTATAAGTAGAGGGTCTTTTGCTTTGTATTAGGCACGTTGTTTTAGAGAGAGAGAGACTTAGCTAAAGGGTTTTCACAGGCTTGTAAGCAAGGGAAATTGATATATCTCGGTTTTTACTAACTTCTAATAGTGTTTTTGGTTTTTTTAGACTTTTTTGAGTCTTTTGGTGTTCTTTGGTGTTTTTATAGGTTTTAAAGTGCTTTGGAGAGAAATGAAGCAATTTGGACAGAAAGAAACTTATGAAGATGCAGAATTATGGTGATGGATCAGAAGTTTGGCCTTATGTGAAAAGGATCCCACCGTTGTATCGAGCTGAAATTTTGATACAAGATAGCCACGTGAGTTATCTTTCATATGGAGGTGGTTTGAAGACAATCCAACGGTGCGATCAAAAGTTATGGTCATTTTCATAATCACATGCTGTCCAGTTTCAGGAATTTCCTTTTTTGCCCAAGAATTTCCAGATTTTGCAGAAAAGACCTCAGAATCTATGTAAATACTTTAGGACGAAAATTAGGTTAGGAGACTAGATTTTTCACAGAATTTTGAGTTTTTACGTTGTATGCTTTTGGGGAGACGAATCTCAGACTCTGAAACCTTTGGAGAAGCTTTCTGAACCCCTTTTATCTTTTTTATTTCATCATGTCTTTCAATTCATCTATGATTTNGTACTTCCATTGTTAGGCTTTAGGGTTTCAAAGGAATTGATGAGATTGAATGTTTAGGACTGCATGATAGGGAATCTCCTTCAGAATTCTTCACTTGGATTGTTCTTAATGCATGAACTTGATTAGCTACCATGTTCATGATCTTAGGTTAATTGAATACAACGAGAGTTGATTTGATTGCTTGAAAATAATCGCTGTGAGCAAAGTATCCTTAGCCAACCAGAGTCGATGTTAAGGTGCTTTGTGAACAAATCAAAACCTGAACCTAATGCATGTTTAACCTCCTGAATTCAACGAGAGTTAGTCTTTTAGGTTGTTGAACATAGTGATTGGAGCCATGAGAGTGGAANTAGAGGAAAAATTATACAATTGTGTTTTGAATTGTAGAATGGTGCTTAATTGATTTCTTGATAATTTCCTGCATTCATGATCTGATTTCCTGCGAATTCCCTATTGC
>OVAN01005655.1:493-23054 GCA_900406275.1 Anastatica hierochuntica | reverse complement strand
GAGATCGAAACCTCTCTGAGCCAAAGATGACTAGTTCGGGCGACGAATTCTTCGTTGTGGCTTCGTCGTCTGTTTGTGCTCGTGTTCGGAAGAAACACCAAATCAAGATGAGCCCTTCTACAAAGGCTAAAGGATCTTCTGAGGACATGGAGATCCATGATGCTAATCCTCAACCTTTGCGCTCTGCTGCAGGTTCAGAGCTTTTAAAGGTGGGTCCTTTTCCCAACGTCAGCTCTGAGACTTTGGAAGGCTGGCGAAAGCAGTACTCTATCAGGGAGAGCGCGAACCTGAGGGTGAATGGGAAGAGTGAGAGAGCCTCTGAGTGCCCTGGGGACGAGATAGCCATGTACGAAGGCTACTTCGAGGCTGGAGTAAGGGGTATGATACCGAATCTGGTGAGGAAGGTCTCGGAGCACTTCGACATCTGTCCCTCTCAGCTGAACCCGCCTTCATGGAGGATCCTCACAGCTGTTCAGGTGCTCAGTGAGTTCCACGGGCTGGATCTGGATGTCGATGAACTCCTCTACTCCTATTAGTTCACTCATGTTCCTCCTGGTGAGGGTAGATACTACTTCCATCCCTGAGCTGGTGCTCCTTTAGTCGTGGAGCTAGAGAAGGAGGAGAGAAAGGGGGCAACCTTCACCAAACACTAGGCCCAGAAGTTTGTTTTTATGAAAGTTGGGTCGTCGTATGGTCTCCCTACCCTCTGAAAGTTTAGTGGTAGGTCTATGATGCCTCTCTTTTTATTGCATCCAGCTTTGACATTGACCCTCTTATCCTTTTATTTTTGCGGAACTCCGCGTCGACACCATTTTTGCATATCGGATTGCCTCTTTCATGGCTCTCTTCTCTTGTTTCTCCACCCACAGTTCCATGTGAGAGAGAGATGAGGAGAGATAGAATATAGAATGAGAGAGAGAATAGAGGGAATAGTGAGCGAAAATGAGAGAGTGAGAGAGAGAAAAGGAGAATGATCATCTTTATAGAGAACAAAATTTTGTGGCGGCTGAAAAATTTTTGGCGGCTAAAAATTTAATTCTCACCAAACTTTTTCTTCATAGTTATACACGATATAGCAGTATTCCAGATGTTGGTCATAGTTCTACTTTTCTGGATTTTAAGTTTTATTAGTATTACTTAACCTTTCTAATTTTTGTCCTAGTTTTACTGATTATTTATGTGCCCCGACATATGAAACTAATTGTAAAATGTAAAAATATATTTGGAATATATTGTTTATAAAAATTATGTATTGTAATTTGGTTCCCTCTAGGTTGATATTTTTATAAGTATAAGTCATATTTTGATGAAATATATAATGTCCATCACTTCGCTTGCCAAATGAGGGTATATATGTTAGAGTTGTATTTTGAAGCACCATAATCAAATGTAAGACTAAAGAAAAAAGTTTTTAGTAGAAGTAATACTTATTAAAATTGAAATTGGCGACTTGTAGATCATAGTTTCACATAGTTTTATCAGTATTACCCAGAAGGCACATGAACTACATATGAAATAACATGGTTTTAGGTATTACATCTCATACATTTCTTATATAATAAAAGAAGGCAAGAAAATCATTCTCCACTACAACCTCCAAATAACACCCAATAGAAACCCATGCTTTGTTTTTTATGTCGTTTGTTTTGTGTCCTTAAACGCCGTTCCCCAACCGATGAAAACCTTTTAGCTTTTTTCCTTCCTCTGGTCTCGACACGATCCTTAGGTTCGATCTGCCTTCTTTGACATAATTTGGTACAATCAATTTAGACCTATCAGAAACTACATAAATAGACTTGTAATAAGCCAATGCCCACAGCTCCGTCCAATAATATCTTGAGCACAAATCATGTAGTTCTAACTGGATATAGCGACCCCTCCCCTCACCAGCATCTTCACGATGCTTTTTGAAGTATATATAAGCAAGAACTGCGTGCACATAATGATACTTTTCAATATCGAACACCCGACAACTGCAACTTCTTGATAACAAATTCACCTAATGAATCTTCTCATCATTATCTAAGATCTCGTACTCAAGGTCATAACTATTTACCTCCCTCACTATAAATTTCTCAACAACAACATATATATCATGCAACATGTTCTCCACGAAAGGCACCAACTTCCTAAAGTTTGATCCAGACACGACATCCTTTCGATGTTCGTTAAACCAATCTGAAATTTTTTGAATTGTATCGAGCATTGGAATCAGGGAGTACTTCCTTGCTTCATTGAAAACGCTGTTCATAGATTCTGCGCTATTGCTTGTGTCCAAATTTTATCTTTCACTTTCAAAATAACACCTTGCCCATTTTTCTTTCATGGTTGTTTCTTCCAAGTACTTGACCGTAGTCGGATATCTCTTCTTAAAAGACTCGTCTGCGGAATTGAACTCAGCCACCGTGTAGAGCCTACTGAGATCCATGAATCTCCATCCCATTGTGGCTTTGTTCACATTAGAAATATTACCTTTAACATTTTGGGACAAATGCCATAAACAATGCCCATGGTGAGCTTGTGGGAACACATTATCTATGGCAGCGATGAGGCTTGAATTTTTGTCACTCATAAATACTAATTCCGAAGAGTCTGGTATAACGCTTTTCAGCCTTTCGAAAAATCAGTTCCAACTAGCATTGTTCTTACCATCTAGCACACTACACGCTAAGGGATAAAGGTGATGATTAGGATCCTGAGCTGTGGCGATAACTAGCACTCCTCCATATCCATTCTTCAGAAACGTCGCATCCATAATTATCACTTTTCTCATGACTCGAAACCCTTTAATGCAAGCTCCTAAAGTTACAAATAGGTACTTGAACTTCCCCTTTTCATCCAATTTCACATCAGGTATTGTTCTGGGATTGACCATATCTAACATGTACAAGTAAAAATACAACATCTTGTAGCTATTTTTCGGACTACCACGCAAACTAGAAAAAAACTTGATTCTTCCCTCTTAGCGCTGTCGAGTATGATATATCTACACCCAATTTTTTCTTAACAAGATCCTTGATAACTTTCGGTCTCGGAGTTTCCATTTGTCCTGCATAGTCCTCATTCAACAAACATGCGGCCAATTATGTCGAGCCTCTCCTCTTGTCATTATTATTACTTTGACTTACCCGAGAGTAAGTGTGTATCTTCCTGTACCTTCTAATCGAGAATATATCGGTGTTTGGAATCCTTGCAGCTCATATACGCCATCCACGGTTTGGTTTAGAACATTTCACCATCCATCGTGTAAGATCCGACTTCTTTATTACATAACCAAATGATGAACAAATGCTGCTCTACCCACCATCTCTGAAATGTAGTTCCTACTTGGAAATTTTTGCCCCAAACTCATACTTAAATCGTCTTCCCATTCATGTCTAACCTGACTAGGTTCTTCAAAATGTGGTAGCTCGACATACTCATCACCCATATCCAATCTATCCATACCGGTCTCCATACCTGTCTCAGTCTCCACACAAGTTTCCAAGGTCGTATCCACATTTACAGGGTCGACCCTTGACATTTTGATGCCTAAAGCATAAAAAATAAGGTCTTGATAGGGCTCGAACCCTTGAAAAGAGGCAACATACACTAGACAACTAACCACTACACCTAAGGGACTTGTTTGGATGTGACGCCCAAAGAAAATATATAAGAACTGCTGCCTAAAGCCCTTGCTTTACCAGCTTCACCCTAGGGTTGAGCCTGCACATTTGTATCCACACAATCATCATCATTTGCCTCCATCACCTCGTTTTTTTGTGTTACTTGGTCTTTTTCTATGTAAAGGGTTATGACTTTAGGTTTGATTTCATCATCACTCGGATACAACTCGTCGTAGTTCTTTCCAACTGAATTTTTGCCTGCTCTCAACATTTGCTCCGAACTAGATATGGCCTCCACATGCAAAAGACTTCTACGGTTGTCTTTATCAATGTTTGTTAAATAAGCTAACATATCATCATCATCATCATCATAAATTGTTATATGTTCCTTACATCGAAACACCAAAGGAATGCAACTTATTTTCAATTTCACCTTCCTTTCATCTAACCCAAGCTTCATATACATCATACCTTCAATCATTGACAAACTTATCTCCTCCATTGATGCCTTCACGGTTACACAAGACATGCAAACTTGGAATTTAAAATATATGCTCACGAGTGTGCTCATTGTATCATGCCCAGAAAATGCAACAAAACTATTCAAACTGTTCACAGTTATCCACATTTTTACTAGCTTTACTAAATAACCACTATTACCAGTAATACAATTGTTCTCAGTTTTACAAGTTCTACTTAGTTCTCCTACTGCAACCACTCAAATAAATTCGTTTCGGGTCTAAATATACTCATCTACTACCTACTAACTCAAATTAACCTATTTAAATGCAATTCCCACATATTTAAACTACTAATTGACCCAATAACAATGGAAAAACAACAATGTTTGTGATTCAATTTTTAAAACCCTATACAAAGAATAATGGAGAACAATGTCAAAAGAACGAACCTGGTTTCGACCGTCGGCAACATAATAATTATGCGACGGAGTAGTATCGACGGCGAAACTGATCAATCTCACTCTCCAAACTTGAGCTCCGATTGTTAATTTTTTTTATGTCCCGCCACATGTGACGAAGAAGAAGAAACTGAAAACGGATTCTAGTGGACATGTGAACTAAGGAGAGATATGATGATTAACGTGAACATTTATTATTATTATTTTTTAATTTTAAGAGCAAAATTGTCTTGTCAATTAGAAAAAGATATAAGAGAGTGAGGAGAGATATAAAAGTTTTAGTTTTTAAAATTAGAGACACAACGGGATATGTCTCTTTCTCAATCCGGTCTACTATTTGGTTCTGGTACAGTCTGATTCCGGTCAAGGTATTAGGTTTTCGGAAAAAAGGAAAAAAAGGAAAAAAACGGTCGTGTAGCTGTAGCCAAACAGAACGTAAGCGGCCAAATTTTAAAATTAAAGGAAAAATGCAGCTCACGAGACGATATCAAAATAATCGTGGATACCAAAACAGTGATCCAATGAAACCAATACACGTGTACTATATGAGCCGTTACATACAGATGGATAGTCTCCGCCTATAAAAAACATCATCCGTAAAACCTAGAAAAATCATAAGTCCCAGATCTGAGATTCATTTTTAAAAAAATCTAGGAGAAAGCGTCTTCATAAACGCTTCTTCTTCTTCTTCTTCGTCCGTTCGAATCTTGTTTGTATATCTTTCTTGGAGGAAACGAAAATGAGGGAGTGCATCTCGATCCACATTGGTCAAGCTGGTATCCAAGTCGGAAATGCCTGTTGGGAGCTTTACTGCCTTGAACATGGCATTCAGGTTCGTCTCCTCCTCTCTTCCTTCTACATCTCTACTTTTTGCTTTACTTTTTCGTTGTTTTTAAGATCAGATCTGAGGTATTTGTTGCTTCATTTCACTCCGGTCTTCTGGTGAATTCGCACATCTGTTTTTCCTAAATGTTTAGATCTGTATCTGATTTCAATATCTTGTAAAATTGTAATGGTTGATGCGAGATCCGTTTCTTATTTCAAAACTTTTCATCTAGTTTAACAGATACTAACTATTTAGATACGTTTTTTTCTCCTGCGATCTATAGATACTCATTTCATGTTTGTATATCCTCCATTTGTATGTGTTTCTCTATTGATGTGGTGTTATTGGATGTTACAGCCTGATGGCCAGATGCCTGGTGACAAGACTGTTGGCGGAGGTGACGATGCTTTCAACACCTTCTTCAGTGAAACTGGTGCAGGAAAGCACGTCCCTCGTGCTGTCTTTGTCGATCTTGAGCCCACTGTCATCGATGAGGTCAGAACCGGCACTTACCGTCAGCTTTTCCACCCTGAACAACTCATCAGCGGTAAAGAAGACGCTGCTAACAACTTCGCCCGTGGACACTACACCAGTAAATCACTCTAATCTCTTTGTTAAACTTCCTTCATTTTGTTAATTCTATTGTTTTGCTAACTGAATCACTTTTGGGAATCATTTTTTTATAGTTGGGAAAGAGATTGTTGATCTGTGCTTGGACCGTATCAGAAAGCTCGCTGATAACTGTACTGGTCTCCAAGGATTCCTTGTCTTCAATGCTGTTGGTGGAGGAACTGGATCTGGTCTTGGATCTCTTCTCCTTGAGAGGCTTTCTGTCGACTATGGCAAAAAGTCCAAGCTTGGTTTCACTGTTTACCCATCTCCACAGGTCTCTACCTCTGTTGTAGAGCCTTACAACAGTGTCCTCTCCACTCACTCCCTCTTGGAGCACACCGATGTCTCTATCCTCCTCGACAATGAAGCTATCTATGATATTTGCAGACGCTCACTAAACATTGAGAGGCCAACTTACACCAACCTCAACCGTCTTGTCTCTCAGGTATATAACCCTAACCATAAGCCAAACCTTGAGTCACTATTGTTTCTTCTTCCTGTTTCATTCCTAGTGTTAACTCTTATCTCGTTACAGGTGATCTCTTCCTTGACTGCTTCTCTGAGATTCGATGGTGCTTTGAATGTTGATGTCACTGAGTTCCAAACCAACTTGGTCCCATACCCAAGAATCCACTTCATGCTTTCATCCTACGCACCAGTCATCTCTGCTGAGAAGGCCTTCCACGAGCAACTCTCAGTTGCAGAGATCACAAACAGTGCTTTCGAGCCAGCTTCCATGATGGCTAAGTGTGACCCGCGTCACGGGAAATACATGGCTTGCTGTTTGATGTACCGTGGTGATGTGGTCCCTAAAGACGTCAAT
The DNA here is from genome assembly GCA_900406275.1 of Anastatica hierochuntica. Lineage (NCBI taxonomy): Eukaryota > Viridiplantae > Streptophyta > Magnoliopsida > Brassicales > Brassicaceae > Anastatica > Anastatica hierochuntica. The sequence goes on along the minus strand of OVAN01005655.1, from coordinate 16,269 downwards.
GCAGCGGTTGGAACCATCAAGACCAAGAGAACGATCCAGTTTGTGGATTGGTGCCCAACTGGATTCAAGTGTGGTATCAATTACCAGCCACCGACTGTGGTTCCAGGAGGAGATCTTGCGAAAGTGCAGAGAGCTGTTTGCATGATATCAAACTCGACAAGTGTGGCTGAGGTGTTCTCAAGGATTGATCACAAGTTTGATCTGATGTACGCAAAACGTGCGTTTGTTCACTGGTATGTTGGTGAAGGAATGGAAGAAGGAGAATTCTCGGAAGCTCGTGAGGATCTTGCAGCATTGGAGAAGGATTATGAAGAGGTTGGTGCTGAAGGTGGTGATGATGAGGATGAGGAAGGTGAAGAGTACTAAAAAGAAGAAAGCTTCGTGAATAATGGATTTTGTGTGGAGTTTTTTAAGGGCTTGAAACTCACTCGTAGCGAGTTTCAGTTGCGTTGTGTTTTTTTTTTCTCTCTTGAAAACTACATTTCTATATCTTGCATTGCATGTGGCTTGTAGACGTATGTTTTTTAATATTCTATCTTCATCTCCGTTTGCGTTTTCTCGTAGTATCTTGTCTTCTTTTATCAAATTCCAGTGACTGAAAAGTACCCGAGTTTAGTTGGAAAATTACAATAAAAATCGAGCTTGAAATTAAGTAGAGTTCTAAAATCAATCCGACATTCTTCTGTTCAAATCTACCGTTTGTACGAGCTTGTTTTCAATTTACAATGTTTGCTTGAGAAGTGAGTAAAAATGATGGCATATGGGCAATTCTCATTTTAACAGAATCTAAATCCTTTTTCAAGTTGCCACAATGATGTAAAAGAACAAGATAAAAAAGAAAGGCGTTACAATAAAAGATATATACTTGGTGCAACAATATTGACTAATAATACTTTTGTTGAGTCGGAAGGAAGAGATAGTGTTGCAGCTAATTTAGACGAGAATCCATCCCTGATATCCTCTCATCCTCCAACAGTGCATATGGATCAATGTACGGTGGTGGTGAAACCGGAGTTCTGCTTCCGTCATGAACAAAGTCTGCTCCAAAGTACTGATATGTTTTCAGACCAAAAACAAAACAACTTCATCAGTTTGCAAGTGCAAAACAAACCTCAAAATTTCTTTCCATATACATCAGAGACTAATCCCAAAACACTTTCAATGACAACACATTGTGTGAGAAGAATGCTCTCAAGTAAATCAAGATTGTGGTCTTCGACCATTTGGTTGTTTATGGAGCAGTTTAAGAGACCTCTTCCAACAAATCTCCATAATATGTTTTGCTCTTTCTTAGGGTTTTGATTTAATCGATCGGTTCTTCTTTGTAAATATTCAAGGATAATAAAGAAAATTACATTCCTGGATCTTATCAGATACTTACGAGGTAAAGGGCAGAGAAGGCACCAAGAGTTAAGACTATCAATGGCCAAAACCCCAAGAAGAAAGTCCCTCCAATTGTCAGCAAGATCTTTGCACGTGGAATCAAGCCCTGAAAACAACAATGAACAATTTTACATTTCTATAATTAACAAAACCAACCCTTAAAACTTAACCTTGACTATCAAAGATGGCAGTGAAACATAATTTCATCTGATATAAGAAGTTAAGATGGAACTGTTGTCAGTCTGACCTCGAGCCCTTCGCTGTTAAGAGCCAACGACCTCTCTCTCTGATTTAACAGGCTTTGATCAAACGCAGGAGTAGTTGCAGTCGGTTTAGAGGTGTTTCCGGTTTCTTTGATACTATCTTCGTCCACTTCATAGTCTTGAAGCAATGAAGTAGGAGTCATACCACGTCTCTTCAATTCTTTCATAAATAAAGATTCTGGAGGTTCATCACCTACACAACTCAACAAATTAAACTAAATTCCATCTCCTATCAAACTCCAGATTCAGGCAGAGACACTTCCATGTAATGAATTTATTATACAGAAACCCTTATTTTTCCTTAGAGAAAATCAAGAAACAAGATAAAAGAACTAATCACACTCAATTCAATCTAAAGAGGGAAAAAAATGTGGATTCTCTCCAAATACTTCTCACATATCGCTTAACCAAGTTCTTTTTATTTAATAATCAAACATTAAACTTTTTCTAAGGAGATATCAAAGGTAAGAAGAAGAAGATGAGAAAGAAAAAGCTGACCTTTGGACTGGTTATCGCCGTCAGGAGCAGATGAATAAACCCTAACACATCTACCAAGACGATGGCAACTCATAGAATCGGCTAATCTGAAAACCCTTTTTCTAGATTCCAACTTTGCGGGAGATTTATGGCGGTAAATCGGTAAAGGGGACACAAAGAATTTAACAATCTCCAGAGAAGAAGCCATTTTTAGTTTTCGCTTGTTTCAGTCGAGTTCTATTAGGTTTCTTTTTTTCAGTTCCCGGCAAGATTCATGATCCGGGCGCCGCCGCAGAGAATCAAACAGAAGGGAGAAAAATGTGTCGAAGCAAGTGGTGGTGGTGGAGGAGGAGAGAGAAGGGTGAAAGTTATCGACTTTAACTCTCAGAGGTGTATTTTAGCATGAATATGGCTTGACGTACTAAAATGCGCGGACACCATCAGGGGTGTGTGTGGCTACTAAATTGCCGCTAGGAGAGTGAGAGTGAGAGTGAGAGAGAGAGAGGGGTAACGTAACGCGACACTCCACGTCGTCTCGTTTTTTCGTATTTTTTCCCGAATCAATGTGTTACTCACAGAAAAACAAAAGAAGAAGAGAATTTTAGTTTATGTCAATACGTACACTTTCACAAGTTGCCTTATAATGATAAATAAGTTGTCTCATTTTGGTAAGTTTAATAAAACAAAAAAAGCCACCAAGTACCACCTACTTGAACAATATGTATGTGAAAGAATAAGTGAAGTTTCCAATTTGGGATTCAAATTGGAGGCGAGAATTATATTTTTTAGATGAAAAAACGCGTGACTAATGATAAGAATCCCTTTTGGTGGGTTTAAGTGTCTCTATCTCATTTAGAGGGTTTTGCTTCTTAAATGAGATATAACTTTTGAGTGAAAAACAATTTCTTGTTTGAAGATCGTGAGGAAAAGAGTGGGTTGAGGCGGTTTTTTAATAACACTTACCTAGTTGCTATTCCTTTTTTTGTGTTTCTTTAACGACAGCGACACTTATCTTCAAAGTTCTTGTCGAGTTGTTTCAGTTTCTTGCATTATTCCTGAGTTTTTCGTCCTCTTTCACTATGTGTGTTTCCCCTGTTCCACAACTTTTCCACTTGAGCTCCTTGTAAACATGGACCCGAAAGTGGAGAAGGCTCTTACGGCGACGTCTTTAGAGGAAGAAGAGAGACCTTTTACTCTCCCTGACTTGCCGAAATTCTACTTTACCGAAAGAAACGTTTTGAACATCATTAGTCAGATGCTTAATCCTCCATTTCAACTGATGGAAGATTTGATCATGGATATGTCTCGTAAATTCCGTTTCTATGATCGTGTCCACGGAAGAGCGTTGAGTAAGGACCGTTTCCAATTCATATTCAATACAAGGAAGATATGGAGGAGGTTTTAAAAAAGGAGCATGGACTTTTAATGAGTGTTCTTTGGTGATGGACCATTGGTACGAACTTGAGCCGCTGGACTATTTGCAGTACTTTCCAGTGTGGGTTCAAATCCGAAACATTTCGGTCAACTACTACACCAAAAAATCACTTACTGCTCTTGGGGAACTTGTTTGTCAATTCAAAGAAGAGGCTTTTGATCCATATAGTGCTCAAAGAAAGGATTACGTTTGGGTTAAGGTTCTTTTTGACATCTCCAAACATGTCCGTAGATCAAAGGTAGTGGATTCCCCATGGTGAATCGGTGAAGCTACTTTTTGATTTCGAGAGAGTATAAAACTGTTGCTAGATATGTCAACACCTATCACACGATAAAGCTCGGTGTCCTCTGGTTCATCAGGTCCGACCAAGCGCTACGGTCCAAGAGAACTTAAATCCACAGGAAAAACAGAGCAAGTAATTAAGTCTAATGATCCTCTCAGGGGAGTTTTAATTGAATTGCAAGTGGGGAAAGATCCTTCTACACGAAGGAGAAAGATTGCACCTTAAGTTCTTAGTTAAATGAGGCACTACCTGATGGTAGATGATACAGCTTAGCATAACACACGAATCCTAAGAATACAAAGTACGGTGGCAGAAGTAAAAAAAGATCTTGTTGCTAAAAAAACGTTGTTACGTCTGGAACCGCTCTTTGTGTTTCATTCCGATGTTGACAAAGGCAAAGGAATCATGTTATATTTCGAAAAGACATATATGGATAATAGAGAAGATGTTCAAGGTGATAAGATAATGGCTACGACTATAAGGACTGGTTACACGGCTATACCAAAGATGGCATCAAGTAATGAACACAGTGGAAAAAGAAGTGCTCCAACTATCTACAGAGCTGGCCTCTCAGAGGTTAGTTCTTCCAGACATCTTCTCGATCTACCAGAGGTCATAAGCGTCCATCGCGAGGAAGATGATTGGCTATAGCGATGAAAGCAAAAAACCAAAATGTGGCCAACAATTTGCAGATTACATACAAAATAAAAGCTACACAATCGCACTCTAAACTATCCAATCGCACATTGGGGTTGTTCCGAGTGAGGAACGACCAAAGCAGATATGAGAATTTTAAGCTGGAACTATCATAGTTTTGGCTCGGAGCTGACAATTCATCATCTTCAAGAATTGCGTAAAACCTTTTCTCCGGAGACAGTATTTTTAATGGAAACAAAAAAATCGTAATGTTCTGGTTGATTTACAAGTTTGGCTAGATTTTGATCAAGTGTTTACAGTGGAGCCGATTGATTTAAGTGGTGGCTTGACTGTCTTCTGAAAAGTAGTGTACAATTAGATTTTCTTTTTGTAAATAAGAACCTTTTGGATGTTAATGTACAATTTGGTTCTTTCAAAATTTTCCTATCTTGTGTTTATGGTGATCTGAATCCTAAATTGCGCCATATAGTATGAGAACATTTATCGCGCACTGGAATTCAACGTAAAGATAATTTGTCTATAGTTGGAGACTTCAATGAGATCCTTCATAATGGTGAAAAATAGGGTGGGCCTAAACGTAGTGATGTGTCTTTTTGCCTTTCTCAAACATGTTACACGCTTGTGATTTGAGTGATTGGTCGAGCACATGGAACAAATTTACTTGGGCCAGTATGAGACACAAGCTTTGGATCCAATGTCGATTGGATAGAGCTTTCGGGAACAAAAGTTGGTTCCTCCGACTACCGACATCTCATCAGGCTTTCCTGGATCGTACAGGGTCGGATCATTGTCCGATTTTGTAATGATTTCTTGAAGAAAAACAAGTTTATCGTGGCCAATTTAGATTTGACCATCGTTGGATTAGGAAATATGGAGTTAAAGAGGTAATAGCTAAAGCTTGGGATAATGGAACAATACTTGCATCTAGATTAGTGCTGGAGATAATTAGTAATTCTCATAAAGGACTTAGTCATTAGAGTTAAAGAGGTAATAACTAAAGCTTATGCATAGCCATCGTGCTTTCAACTCAGTTGGCTCTTTGGAATAAGCTCAACATCGCGGTTTGCTTGGGCAATCGAGAGTATGATTAGTCATCATGTACTGCGGGTGATTTTTGCGTATGAAGCTAAGACCTTAGTTGGAGTTATTACTAGACCTCCAGATTGGCGTGCATTTAAAGGTCAAGGCCATGAACTTCTAAGGACATTGAGTGAGGTGAGGGAATGGCAAATGATCTTGGAAAATAGTACAATAAATAGAAGTGCTTTCTTTTTACTCGTAGTGTATATGTGGAGTTTAGATGGCAATCTTATGTTGCTTTGAATGCTCCAAGTTGGCTGGCGCTGATTGCTGGGCCCAGATTCAACTCTGATAGTAAGGCCTAATATGGACAACATCGTTTATGTCAAGCATAAGGATTCATGAGAAGGAAGGAGCCTGATGACTAAGTCAAGAAGCAAAGTAGACGTTCCAACTTGGGTGGAGGAGATCTCGGGGAACTAGTAACAGAGATATTCAAAATTAAGAACTATAAGAAGGAGGAGACTTCAATAGGAGGAGGCAGAGAAAAAAACCTAAGAGAAGATCAGAACAACTACCCTTTGTAACTTATTCTTAAATTCATAGTTTTCCTTCAAGGTCAACTGTAAACATCAAAGTTAGATCAATAAAGGAATCAATCAGTTCATTCATCTCAAAGTTATAACAGATTTTGCCCCCTAGTCTTTTTCTCATCCAAACTCACTACGAATCACAAGTGTGAGATTTAACTCCCACATTTTGGCGCCGTCTGTGAGAACGAGACATAAAATCCTTAACTCCATAACTAGAGATGGATCCAACAAACCAAGATTCAAATCAACCGGAATCCAATTCCTTGACTCTGAGCCCCATCTCACCGAACGTCGTAGGTTCCGATGCCCCGATCGCTGAGCCCCAACGCTCTGATATCCCAACTATGCTTCAACCCCTGGCGGAGGCTTAACCCGAGCCTGTAACACACATGAGCATCCTCTCAAAAGCTCCACAACGACGCTAACTCGAGACCTTTGACTCTTGGGGGAACCCAAACAACAGCCTTCTGTCGGATCTCTTCTTCTAGCGCAAGCTACGATTCAAGTTTTGACACAGCTTTTTGAGATCCGTCAGATGATGCTGCAACTAGTAAGCAAAACCCAAGCAAAGGAGCGTTTGGTTAACCAATTGGCGTCTCGACAGCAGCAATACGATCATCGAAAGATGTTACGAGGTCTCTGGCCCCATTGTTACAACCTCAGCAGCGTCGAGGCTCTGGATTTACCTTCAGAGACCCTGTGACAGACCCCTCTTTTCCTCAAGGATGCTTGAAGTTCTCCCTTGGCATCATGATACCTGGAGGTCAGGGAAAATCCTTTTAGACTCCTGCATCTAATACAGTCCAAGCACTCAACCCCCATCTACCATAGCTATGGGAACTAACATTGTTAGCACAAGCATGATACATACGCAAGCTTTTCATCAAACGCCTAAGCAGAACATTACTCTTCCTTCGTCGCCACCTATCTTCAGGTATGGAGAAGATGCCCCAATCCCGTCTGGTGGCAGAATCTTTGCCTCAATTCACCAGGAACCAGGAGCACGACTTACCAGAATCCACCCAGTAATCGTTTTCCCCCACGAGTCTAACAAATCAACTCAGATACCCGAGAAAGACGCGACTCTCCATCTACCTGGGGGAGAAATCAAGCGTGGTTCATGCATGAGCTGCCTAGTCGCGCACCTCCTGATAACTCGCTCCTTTCCAATTGGATGGGCCCGAGGCTATCCGAAGGTACATGGAAGGAATTCATGCAGCGCTACAAAAGCTGAATGCCCAAGTCCATAAGGCAACGAGTTCAACTCCCAAAATTAAGAGAATAACCGAAGAAACTCGAGGAACTCCATTTATAGACAAGACCGAACGCAACAAGAGAAACTTGTTGTCGCAACACACAAGACCCCATGGACTAAATCATATGACGAGAAAAAATTTTGCACTAATCATGAAAGAAAAGGCCATTCCACGGAGGAATGTTGGGACCTCCAATGTCAGTTAGCTGCGAAATTCATTGTCGGAGAAATAAAAGACGTAGAGCTCAAGAAACCAACCCCTTTTCAGAAAAGAGTCCCAAGGGAAGCCTCGCCTCCAAAGCGAGACATGTCGCCCGAAAATAACTCTGATTCGCCACCGCTAGCTCCCTATAAGAGGGTTGACATGATCCTCGTAGAGTTCCCTTACAGAAAGAACCCTTGAACCTGCGCTGAACCCCTTCTTTTGAAAGGCACAATAGCTGCTCTATTTGAAAAGGCTCTAAGCTCGCAGCCCTCTAACATGAGGGTAGATTACATCCTTGGATGGTCTGACATCTGTCGAGACTCCGTGAACTCAACCAAAGGTCACATGCGCAAGGCGGAATCATCTACTCAAATGAAACCTCCCGCACAGGGACTTAACACTAAAATATCCTTTTGGGAAAGCGAAACATACGATCTCAATAGACTACATGATGACGCTCTAGATGTCACTCTCAATATCGCAGGATATGAGGTACCTAAGCTGATGGTTGACACCGAGAGCTCCGTAGACCTTATATTCTACAACGCCCTCAAAGGGATGGAGATAGACGATTACGAGATTACGGGGGAGAAAGCTAACCTGGTAGGCTTCTTCAGCGAAACAACTACCTCTTCGGGAACAATCAACCTCCCCCGTCGTCGCCTTTGGAATCATGAAAATGATCAATTTCGTGGCTATAGATCGCCCAACGCCCTTCCACGCTGTCATTGGGAGACCTTAGATTCATAAGATGAAAGCGATGGCTTTGACTTACCATCAATGCACAAAGTTCCCAACCCCTGACGAGATAGGTACAATTCGAGGTAGCCAGAGGGTATCCTGAATCTATTACTTGTGAGGTTTCCAGATCCTTAGGGAATCTACCCAATAGCAATTACAAATTTAGGAGGAGCGTATGTTGGAACAAAATGCGCGAGGTCCCCCCAAAAACCTCACTAAACAGGTCTATATTGACGACACTCATCCTGAATGACGCGTCTCCATCAGATCAAAAATGCCCACTGAAACCGAAAAGAGACTCATTGAGTTCCTCAAAGACAATGTTAGAACCTTCGCATTGTCCACCAATGACATGAAGGGTATTGAACCAAGTGTGACAACTCATAAGCTAAATGTAGACCCTACGTTTAAGCCCCTCAAGCAGAAGCGTCGAAAGCTTGGCCATGAGAAGGCCCAGGTAGTTAATGACGAGATTGACCGGCTGACAAAAGTAGATACCATTTGGGAGGTTCATTACCCTGACTGGCTTGCTAACCCGGTTGTGGTCAAAAGGAAAAACGGAAAGTGGAGGATTTGTGTCGATTTCACTAACCTGAACAAGGCGTGTCCTAAAGATAGCTTTCTGTTACCTCACATTGATCGCTTAGTGGAGGTGACAGCTGGCCACCACTTATTATCCTTCATGAACACCTTCTCAAGATATAAAAAAATTATGATGGATCCTGAGGACCAAGAAAAAATCGCTTTTATAACTTAACGTGACACCTATTGCTCTAAGGTTATGCCATTTGGTTTAAAAGACGCAAGAGCTACCTACCAGAGAGGCATGTAAACAAGATGTTTGCCTGACAGCTCGAAAAGACCATGGAAGTATACATTGACAATATGTTGGTCAAGTCCTCAAGGGAGAAGACCATATCGCCCACTTGAAGGAATGCTTTGATATCTTGAATAAGACATGAAGCTTAACCCCGCCAAATGCACCTTCAGAGTACCTTTGAGGGAAATCCTAGACTATTTGGTAACCGAACGAGGTATCGAAGCCAACCTAAAATAAATAGCTACCTTTCTGGAAATGCCGTCTCCTTAGACAACCAGGGAGGTACAGAGATTGACCAGAAGGATCGCAACTTTAAATCGGTTCATCTCCAGGTCCCCTGATAAGTGCCTTCCATTTTACAAACTCTTAAAGATTAATAAGAGATTCCTCTGGGATGATAAATTTGAGGAAGCTTTCAAGTAGCTCAAAGCTTACCTATCTGAGCCTCCCATACTCTCTAAAACAAGTTGAAGGGGAACCACTATATTTGTATATTGTTGTATCCTCGTCAGCGGTTAGCGAAGTGTTAGTGAGAGAGGAGCAAAATAAACAGAAACCTGTTTACTACACGAGTAAAAGTCCTATAGACACTGAGAGGAGGTATTCAACTATGGAAAAATTGGCCTTAGCAAGGGTAACTATAGCCCGAAAACTTCGACCTTATTTCCAATCACACCCAATTGTCGTGATGACATCCCAACCATTGCAAATAGTACTCCACAATCCAAGCCAATTCGGGCGTCAAGCCAAATGGGCCATTGAGCTTAGCGAATACGATATAGAATATCGACCCCGAACCGCCGCTAGAGCTCAAGTCCTGGCCGATTTTAGTATTGAGTTAGCTGTCGATCACCCTGATACATGCTCAATAACCCCAAAATGGAAATTCCATGTTGATGGAGCATCCTTGAAGCAAGGCTTCGGGATTGGCCTAAGACTAACCTCCTCGGCTGGCGAGGTAATCGAGCTATCTTACAGATTAGGCTTCAGTGTTTCAAACAAATAGGCTGAATACGAAGCACTAATCGCTAACTTAAAATTTGCTTTGGGACTTGGGATCTGAGAGCTAAATGCTTTGAGCGATTCCTAGTTAGTAACCAACCAATTTCACGGGAAATATGAAACAAGGGACGAAAGAATGTAGGCATATCTTGAGGTCATACAAAACCTCACTAAGCAATTTGACAAGTTCGAATTAACAAGGATCCCATGAGGAAAAAACTCTTCTGCCGATGCGGTGACAACCTTAGCCTCTACCTTCGATCTCCTGGTAAAACGTATTATACCTGTTGAAGGTATAGATAAACCAAGTATCGACATCGCTACCAAGGCTTTTATAAAAAATGATATAGAAGACCAGAAAACGTGATAGCAAGCCCCATACGGTGGCAACTACAACAGTTCAAGATGAGCATCTCATCCAGGTTAATACCACCTTTTGGTTCCCAAAATCCAAAACCCGACGCAACAAATGATGAACGACACCTCCAAGTTTGGATATTTTCTCAGTAGGCATCCTTGAGAAAAAGGGCCTTCGGATCCTGATTCTCCAGATACTTCTGGGGGCACGATCCAGACTCATAGAGAGCTAGTCAACAACGATAACCCGTGGCATGTAGATGAAGCAGCACGGGAACCGCCAACATCCCTTCACGACAAGGTACTTTGAAGACCATATTAGAGGTTACCAATTATGCAATACATTAGGGAGNGGGGGGGGGGGTCCCCCCCCCCCCCCCAAAGTGGGAGACTTGAAAACTCAAAGCCCTAAGCGCAAGATATTGCATAATTGATTCCAGCCTCTACAAACGAAGCCTCTCAAGACCTTACCTAAAATGTGTCCATGGACTCGACGCTCTTAAGCTTATGGCAAAAGTGCACGAAAGCTCATGTGGGAATCATTCTGGAGGCCGAGCCTTTGCCATCCGAATCAAAAGGAAATGATATTTGTGGCTAACCATAATCGCAGATTGTGAAACCTATTCCTCCCAATGTGACAAGTGCCCAAGACATGCCCCGATTACTCACCAACCGGCGGAGAAACTATCCTCGATATATGCACCTTATCCATTCATGCGTTGGTCCATGGATATTATAGGACCCCTAATAGCTTCAGGTAAAGGGCAACAGAAACTACGCTTCTTGTTAGTCCTAACCGATTATTTCACCAAGTGGATAGAGGCATAGGCCCTCCAACAGGTGACCACATTCGAAGTAGAAAGATTTGTATGGCGAGATATCGTATGTCGCTACAGAATCCACTATAAAACCATAACTGATTACGGATCGCAATTCATATCCGATGATTTCAAAGCATTTTGTGAAACGTAGAACATACATCTCACTATGTCCACACCTCGATATCCTCAAGGAAATGGGCAGGTTGAGGCTGCTAATAAGTCAATCATAGCAAACCTCAAAAAGCGCTTAGGTACCCAAAGAAATCTTGGGCCGAAAAGCTACCCGAAGTTCTTTGGGCATGTCGTTTCACCCCAAGAAGATCTACTGAGGAAACCCATTTCTCTTTAGCTTACGGGATGGAAGCCGTCGTCCCTGCTGAAGCTGCAGTTGGAAGTCTTCATCGAAGCCTAGTACTTCAAACCTCGAGGTCAACGACCAACTATTATTAGATAGCCTCGACCTAGTTGAGAAACGATGAAACCATACACTAATCCACATTCAAAATTACTAGCAAGCAATGGCTCAACATTACAAACCCAACGTAAGATCACGGAGGTTCGTAGTGGGCGATCTCGTACTACGAAAAGTATATGAGAATACCAAGGAACAAGGTGCCGGGAAATGAGGTACCAACTAGGATGGACCTTGCCAGGTCACCCACATAGTACGCGCTAGTCTCTACAAACTTTTAAAATTACGAACCAGAGTACCAGAAATAAGGTCATGGAACGCCATGAACCTTAAGAAATATTATCATTAAGTACTCGTCAAAAATTGAACTACGTTAGGCAGCTTACGCAATGAGTACAGCCCCCACCTTCCATAATCCATCATATATTCTCTGAGGAACACACACGCCTTGATAACCAAGTAGAAGGCTTCTACGCTCTCAGAGAAACCTCTAGTCAATCTCATGTATTCTTGTTAACCTTGTAATTATGTTACATAGAGGCAATAAAATTGGTCCAGAAACCTCGCAATTAAAAGGTCTTAATATCCTACAATCAATTTTGGGTTCCTAGAAACCTATTAATCAAAAGGTCTTAAAAGCCTATGATCGATCACAGGTTCCTGGAAACATGTTAATCAAAAGGTCTTAAAATCCTATAAACAGTTTTGGGTTCCTAAAAACCTGTTTATCAAAAGGTCTTAAAATCCTACAATCAAGCACAGGTCCCAGGAAACCTGGTAATCAAAAGGTCTTAAAATCCTATAATCAATTTCAAGTTCCTAGAAACCTGTTAATTAAAAGGTCTTAAAATCCTATAATCAGTTTCAGGTTCCTGGAAACCTATTAATCGGAAGTTCTTAAAATTCTATCACTCATCCCAGGTTCCCAGAAACTTAAAAAAACAGAAGGTCTTAAAATCCTATCACTCATCCTAAGCTCCCAAAAAGTCTGAAAGAGCAAAATCCTTAAAGTCTCATTGCTGATCTTAGGTTGCCAGAAACCTAAAAACGAAAATCCTCATGTCTAAACCGATCATCTTAGGTTTCCGGAAAACTGAATGAGCGAAGAGTTCAAGATCTTGTCATTTATCTCAGGTTCGTAGGAACCTGAATACTAAGAAACTTAGAATCTCCCCATTCATCCCAGGTTTCCCGAAATCTTAATAAATGGAGGTCTCAAACCTTACATGGTCCTGTCCGGCAAAACAAAACAGTTCTCGAGAACCTTCAAATGAAATCAGTTTGATAAGCTCACAGAGACCCTTTTAGCGGCATTTCAAAAGACATAGTGATTTACGAAGGTAAAAACGAGATCCTTGAAAGGATCTAAAGCTTTTTGAAAGGCCCAGAGCAACTCATAAAAACAATGAACAAATAAGTTAAGTCAAAAAATACTTAAACATTAAAAGAGACTTAAGGATGTCTCAGCTAAAACAAAAGGTTTAAAAGGTTTAAAATCTCCCCATGCTACTGATCCAAAGTCAAGGTTTAAAGGCCTCCCCAGACACCAGTTACCAAGAACATAAAGTTTAAAGACTTAAACAAACGAGGAAAAAAGAAAAGTGTGAGGCGATAGAAAAAGAGATCATCCCTCCAAGCTTTCGGCTCCCTAATCTTGAACTCCTTTCGATGTCTGCTCCCTGACTTCATCAGTATCACCCATACCAAGATTCAACCCATTTTCCCCAGTCCTTTCCTGGTCAGTCGCCTTGAAGGCTGAAGCCACGTTAACATCCGAGATCTCGGAAACGTGGGGAAGCGGCAATTTGTTGATAGTGAAGTTTGAAACCTATGACTTGTCGAACATTTCCTAGGCAATCAGAAGCAAGGCGACAAGCCTATCATGCTCTTGATGGGCACTCAAAATTTCCTTCGAGATCAGGCCCGTGAGAAGTTTAATGTTGGCTTTGATTTCCTGAGCGTCGATCTGAAGCGAGACTTCCTCTTTTTTTCTTCTGAAAATTCTCCTTAATAATCATGAGGACCTTCTCAGATGCCCTCGTTATCTCTGTCTTCCCACACTTCATAGCCAGGCGGATCTCAGCTGCCTTATTCTTAGTGATTTCGTTGTTAATATTCTTCAAGTCCAAAACCAGGGCTTCAATTATCTTCTTGGAGTTCTCTAAGGCATAAATCCTGTTGCCTTTCACTTGGACATCAAGTTTCAAATCGTCGATTCTCCCAGACAGATTCCTCATATGGGACTTCAGCTTTTCCACCTGGGCCTCGAGCCCATGGATTCGAGATCTAAACTCATTGAGTTGGTTCTTGGTTTCTTGGAATACGTCTTTCACATTATGGAGTTCTTTCATATCGGGAAAACCTTTAAACTGGTTCTCATATCCTAAGAATGATTTGTTCAAAGCATTGGCTAGCTACAAAAAAGTCATAATCAAGATAACATAACCAAAGTAGAGGCATAACAAATACACTGGAGGTATACCTGACCGAAATGATAGGCAACGTCCAGCTACCCTTCAGAGTTTGAAAAATTGTTGATAGCTGGGAAAACACATCCAACATGTTTCATGTGATGCATCAGGGTTGCTAAACCCCAAGTTTCATCAAAAACAGGCCCTGATTTGGAATAGGTGAAGCTTCAGGAACCTTGGCTACTTCTAGATGAAGCAGGTTTGGAGCTCCTCTCGCCAGAGTCTGAGCGAGCTCTTTTAGATGAGGGGTGCTCTGATTCATGGCTGCTCCTAGACATCACATGGCTGGGATTACGCTTGCGGGAAGCATCATCGACGACTATAACCATCTCATCACCATAGACCACAAATTCATCATCTTTTGGATCATCCGTCGACACCTCTTCCCCCTGGGCCTTAGAGACCTCATCAACAGTTGAAACAAGGATAGTAATCGGGGGATGGTTAGAGGTACCATCATCCAGCACCTCCCTGATAGTGTTTCGAAATAAGCCAGAAGACACTTTATCACCACCACTCCCATGAGAACGGGAGCTTTCACTAGGTTTGTTGTGTTTAGTTCGGGCATTCAATGATCTGAAGGAAGGCTGGAGCGGCATTTTCGAGATGGTCACAGAAGTGTTGGCTTCGGTCGAGATCTCGATTGGGTTCTCATCTTGTGAAACTAAATCGCGACATGGGAATCAGCAATGAACCTAGCATGTAGAAAAAATTCATTTAACCTTCTAACTGGCTGATTGAGACTGGGTGAGGGAACTGAGCAATGTATCTTTACGGAAACCTAGCTTTGTCGATCTGAGAAGATGGGAAACTAGTCCAAGTAGCGGGATATGGCCTCAGTCGATTTACTAAGACTGCTGCACGGCTAGGGCTGATGTGAGAAGGCTCTATTGAACCTGTAAAAAATGATAAGGTTAGTAATCGATGGGATTAAGAGAACCTGAGAAGTCTCATTTCAGGCTTCTTACCGGAAAAGCGAACCCACGAGGTGCGCATCGTACGACCATCTGGAACAGTGGTCGGGTCAATCCTAGCAAAGAAAAATCGTTGACGCCAGAATTCATCATTAGCAGTAAATCTAAAAATCCCACGACCAGGGCGGGCTGGTAAGTAGTAAGTTTCGCCGACACCTTTGGTCGGTCGACTTTCTTTGATCGTGAATAGGTCAAGAAGATCCCTAATCCCAAATTTAATTACCTATCCTTGGAATGAACAATTAGACCAAGGAGAACCCTAATGACAGAAGGGAAAAGTTGAGAAAGAGCCAGACCATAATTATTGGGCCTGAATCTGGCCCATTAGTCATAGAGCCTGCCGAAGAAGCTCAACCTACGATTAAGGCCTCGTAAGGAAATGACCAATTAAGAAAAAGGCCCAAAACAAGTCCATCAAAGGCTAACTCAACCCTGAAGCAAAGGCAGAGAAGGANAAAGGCTAACTCAACCTGAAGCAAAGGCAGAGAAGGATCCTAGAGCTCTTGTCAAAACTGAAGAGGTCCAGGTCCCGTTAAGCAGAGAGCTGATGAAGCAGGTCTCGAGCAAGGAAAAGTGGGCATAGACTTAGTCAAACGAGCTGTTGGAT